>JAKWJA010002491.1:39896365-40186365 GCA_027704765.1 Solanum habrochaites
ATATGTCTATATATATATATATATATATATTATAAGAGCTATTTAAAATCGACCCAAAAGTTGATTAATCAAATTGGAATTACTTAAAACTCTATGTTTTGGGCAACCCGTCCAGGGACCATGCCAAACTTGGTGGCTCCGTGAAGGGGTTCACGAAAAAGATGATGGATCATGGTTCCCTTGTGAAATAGCTCCTTTTGGAAGCATTCCCATCTTCAAGGCCAAGTCAATTTGACAGGCAGCATGACAAGCCGTCTAGAGAACTATGTCTCGTTATATTGCATGTTTTCTTCTAGGCTATGGCTTGTCTAAGGAGCCTGAATTGCCTTGAGACCAAGTCAAGTTCACTCCCCACTTGATGGGCTATCTAGGGTACCAAGAGCCTTGGTGGTGACCGTGAACGTTGAGGCAGTGAGCTGCCAACTTGGGACAATCTTGTATTTTTGGCTAAGGCTTGTTTCTCTTGGTTTGGATCCTTGTCTAGCATTCTCAATTAATCATGAACAAGGCTTTTTAATCTTGATTCTAACACATGCCGTGGTGTTGACTCCTCTAATTCTTTCTGGTCAAATCTAATAACATCACATGCACATAAAACACATAACTTCACAAGACTAGTCTCCAAACTCATGATCATCCCTTGACGTTCTACCTCAAAACTAATCAAAATAGACTTTAAAAGTAAAAACTTAAAATTTAAACAAGTCACTAACTCCTAAAATACCTATGAGGCTCTACTTCATCCTATTTCATTTTTATGGTCGTCACAATATTCCCCACTTGGGAACATTCTTTCTCGAATGATAAAACACATAGAGGCAAAGAGTCAAGATTAGCAGCTCACAATCAAGCATGCAACATCAATATAAGAGAACATAACCTAGAAGGAAACATAAATTCCACTTCAACATATTCAAACACACAACAAGGAAGTAGGAACCAAATATACAATCCCATTATACATCAAAACATCACATTCTTCATTTAATTTAAGGAACTTCCTTCTCCATATTTATACATGTTACATGCAATTATTCTAAAAAAAAACTTATAGGCATGATCAACATTTAACTCATGAGGAAAATAATAAAATTATACTTGATGCCCCTCAACATGAGAATATAAAGGTAATCTACTAATCTTAGTACTTAAACATAGAATCACTAAGAGCATTCATAGCATAAGAATACCATGCAACTCATAAACATACTCATGAATCTAAAACAAGTTCAAGCTACTAGGAACCCTTGGTATCAAGCTTGAATAAGAGTATGAGGAAAAAAAGGATATCAAAAACCTTACTACTCAATTCACAATTTTCCCACTTTGAGTAAACCCATCTAAGAGAAACTTAAGACAACAATAAGAAACTATAACTTTCCGCGGCCTTAATTCTGGATTTGCTCCTTTGTTAGCTTGTAACATATAGAAATGGTTCCTCTTTGGAGCATTTGGATCCGGACCATCATGAGGAGCTTGGTTGGTCTCCTTACCTTTTGTCGCAAGTATTGGGTAATCTTTCATCTTATTACCCTTCTTTCTACAACCAAAATACCCATATATACCGGCAAGACACTTACTCAAATGTTGCTTACCACATATAGTACATCTAGACCTCTCAAAAGAAAAACCACCTCCACTCCCTCCTTGAGAATTTTGGTTAGACACCCTATCCTTGTTAACCATGGGGGGATCTTGATTGTAAAATTTCTTTCTACACTTAGGTTGACTATGCTCATCTGGCTTAGCTTCTTCCAATCTTTATTCATCTTCCTAAGCTTGGTATTCTCAATTTGTTGGGCATACACTATGAGTCTAGAGATATCCATATCATGATGAAGCATTGTCTTACGACAATATTCCTCAACCAAACTTGACACCTCTATTACAAACTCATTCAGTCTAACCCTATAATTTTCTACCAAGGTTAAGGCATACTCAGAGAGATGGGTGAATTTGAGAGAGCATTTATTCACACTCATTCCTCCTTGACGGATGTTCATGAATTCCACTAACTTTTGATCCTTCAACTTTAAGGGAAAAAACCTATCAAGAAAGTTCGTCTTAAACGCTCATCAATATACCGAGCCGGTCCTTACGAGTCTCTCATCTCTCCATTGCTCACACCACACTTGTGCTACATTCTTGAGTTCACAGGTGGATAGTTGCACTATTTTTCTATAAGTTACTCCCATAACATCTACCACTTTAAAAACCTCATTAATGAAGACTTCTGGATCCTCATCCACTTTATATATATGGAAGTTAGGAGGATTCATCCTTGTGAAGTCCTTAATTTTAGAAGCAGGTGTACTTGCATTGTGGTTCACTTGAGGTCCAACTCCTCGGTTAGCTTAAGATGCCCTGGATTGAGCTTGAGTGGAGATGACTTAAGCTTGAGTTATCATGAAATGGGTCAAAGTTTTGAAAGGAGCCTTTATCTTCACATTAAACATGGACCCTTCCTCATTAGGAGCTTGTGGACCTTGAGGGACTTGAGGGGGGACCTCTTCATTCATATTTCCATCTTGAGATCTCCTTGCATTAGCCCCTCTCATATTCATATTACTGAAATCACAAGAATAGGATTAGGAAAGTAACACTCATATAATTAAAATCTAAGGCAAGATTTTAATTATATGAAATAAGTGTAACTTCTATCGTCCTATAGCTTTTCGCTCCTAGATATGTCGCAACTCACACCGATGAACAAAACTCTACTAGACATGGCTTGTGAGAAATCAAACCTAAGACCATCTCTAAAACCTTATGCTAGGATACCAAGTTCGTCACGGACGAAGAGCACCTCCAACTTGCGACACGGCGTACTTGACCTTGATGAGGTTTTATACAAGCCTCTTAGAATTCATTCATCACATAGGCAAAAAAATAATATTGAGTTAAAATTTTTCTTTTGAATAAATAAAACTCAAAGTCATCATCATTTGAAACCAATATACGCAAGTGGAATACTAATTCTCAACATAGCCATCTTAGACATCACATCAACTTTATTAGGACACGATCCTTTCTAATGCAACGAGAAAACTAAAGTCTATTACATGAATTAAATAAACTCATAAGATAAGTGTCCCTGAATCATTGAGGACATGCTAAAGCTTGGGATAAAAACTCTAAGCACTTTACTCTTGTGCAACGTGTGGATAATGTACCATACCACCATCCACACCTAAGCAACACACTAAGGTCATCTAATATGGACTCACATGCTACCTCTTTCAAATCAACCATATTCATTCATAAATACCTAGACATAATATAGACCATAAGCATCACATAAGACCATCACCCAATATAACTCTAAGTTACACTAGTGTAATGTGCAAGTAGCATCCCATACTACTATTCACACCAAGTTCTCCTTTCGAATCATCCTAGATTAGGCACATTACATTCAACAACTCATAATACTTTCTTTAACATTAGACATAAGACAAACATGCTTCATTAACATCATATAATACCCCATTCATTCATCATTGTCATAAAGTACAAACTAATACCCCTTAAAATATGTACTTGGGAAATGCATAGATGGCATCCCATTCCACCACCTATTCTAAGTAGTACACCCTTAGGAAGACATAATTTGTTACATTCTTTTGTAGGGTAAGCCTTAACAGACATAGACCATGATTGCTTAACATGGAATCCCGGTAGTAAACCTTACCGGATGAGGGATCCCCGCTTGCCTAAGGTAAGGTTATTCTTCTAGCTTATGTGGAATCCACAAGCTATAGACCTATGCGAGCGCATAGTTAAGGGACAAGGATATTGCTACTAGGCTCTCCACCTCTACTCACGAGAAACATCCAAGTCAAGTAATTGGTACTATATACCCCACCTCTACTCACGGTGAGGCATCCACCCCACCTCATATCCTCTTGGTATTTAGCATTAATCCCCGTGGATTTTTAGACTTGCTTTATATTCATTCTTTATATGTTAGAAGATTGCTACTAAATACTCTACCTCTACTCACGGAAGAGTACCCATCCCAACCTATCATTTATTCAATGGAAAACTCTTAGGAATATTGATATTATTACTAGACACTCCACGTCTACTCACGGGTAAGCATCCATCCAGAATTCCCCCATTCATTCATTAGATTAAAATCGAGAAAACGTTTCAATAGACTCAGATTTGTAACTTAGCTTTATTCATTTATTTATGTTAGTATGTGTACACTTGTGAGGATAGTCCTTTCACATAATCACTAACATTCATAACATTACTTCGTAACTCATCTACCCATGATCATCATAATTCAATTCTCGATCAATTCACCATGATTAAGTATAGATGTGAATAAAAATCAATAACTCAATCAAATTCAAGTACCATTCTATCAACATGTAATCACAAACACGAGACCCATTATAGAAGCTAATTTAAGATTTGGACAAAAAAATAGCTTTTTCGAGGAATTCCATTAAAAAAATTTCAAAAACCTTGATGAAACATTAATACATCAATATCATGACTTATAAAACATTTTGACAATGTAACCAAACTTAGAATTGAAATTTGGAAATTTGATCATTGAAACCCTTTGATAGGATTACTTTAAAGAAGGGAAGATCAAGGATAAAGAGTCACCATTTATTAGGAATCCTTGAAAAAGAATTGATGAAGAAACTCTTTCAAATCCTTAAGTCCAAGCTTCCATGGCTTCTTCTTATTCCTTGACTTTAGAGAGATAAATAATGGAGGGAAGAACTTTGGGGTTTTGATTTGGAGTATTTGAGAAATAATGAGTAAAAAGATTGTTTTAGGGTCTCAAAGTTACTTATTAATGATAATAACTATTTAAAATAGACCCCAACAATAAATTAATTAAAATGGAATTACTTAAAGCTCAAAGTTTTGGGCAGCCCGTGTAGGCACCACGCCCAACTTGATGGCTCGTGAAGGGGTGCACTACCAAGTTGACAGATCATAGTTCCCTTGGGCAATATATCTGATACACTCAAACTTACTTCTCAAATAAGAATTGAAGCGGTCGTGTCAAGTAAATAACCCAACTAGTGAGGTTTGGATCGTTCCCACGAGGAAAATAGTTTAGACTTAACTTCAATCTATTACTACTATTGTCCAGTAAATTACTTCCTTGGAAAGCGAAAATGATAAAATGGGGGTTTTCTATTTCTAAATAAATGAAAATAACTAGCGAAATTGAAAGAGACACTTAACAACTTCAAAATATTGGAGTTTTAATCAATTAATGAAGGTAACTAGGGTTTTACGTGTTCCCCACAGGTTCATAACTTGATAAGTCTAACTATAACAATTCTTTCCTAGTATCTTGCATGCAAAGTGATAAGTTATTTATTTCTAAATCCTTGGTCCGGCATCTAGAAAATTTCACTCTGCACCTTGGTCCGACTACGTGTGTTGCTATACTAACCCTTATCTTTACCTCATATTACGCATCGTATTCAATATTTGACTCAGTTATTACCTCGTACCAATCAATACTAGCCTATTAGATAGTATACACTAAATCTATGTTGATAATTCTTTTCCTATTATCTACCTCCCTTGTCCGGCAAGTAGCATTAAGGCGAGTTCTAACGTTTGCCATCCGTTAAAAAGAGTTCTAAACGAAAGAATTATCAATACATGCAAGACACTATTCTAGAATTGTTATTTTAGTTAGGTTTTACCTCATTATTAGCCTAAGGTTCCCACAACCCTAGTTATGGAGTTAAGTTACCCATAGTCATAATTACAATATTCAAATATGTGATATAAGAATTCATGTACTTACTTCGATGAGAAAGAGTAAAATCCGAAAGTTCACTTGATTAATCAGCAAAAGTCACCAACAATCAATGATAAAAGTCTCAAGATAATCAATAATCTCTCAAAAAGTCTACAAAATAATCAAGAGGCTCACAATATTCAAAGGTCTAAAAATGATCCAGAGTCTAACCTAATAATCCAGAGTCTAACCTAACAATTCAGAGTCTAACCTCAAAAACTAGGTTTTTCAAACTATTTATAGAAAAATGAAAACCTAATTAAACAAGGACTCTATTTGCTGGAAATCTGTCTAAACGCGGCTGGGTCGTCGGACCTTGCGACGGGACGTCATGGTCACGACAGGCCTTCATTAGTTTCGTCGTTCCATACTTAACAAAATATCTTCTGCTTCTCTCTTCATTACCCTCGATGGCAGGTATGACAAATCGTTATGAGCACAACGGTCCGTCGAGTGTCTCCGTTCCAAAACACTTGAACTCTTGGAATATGGGTACTGGGCTACTTCTCTGATCTTCATGACGAACCAGCAGGACGGACTGTCATGGCTACGACGGTTCGTCACGCTTTCCGTAACCCCACACTTGGTCAGACTTCCCCATCTTTCTTCAGCAACTACACTACGCTGCCACCTAGGAACCGTCATGAGCATGATGGACCGTCACAAGCTCCGTAGGTGGTCTCTTCTGCATTTCATCGCTCAAAAACCTCCGCATTCATCTTTGGACAGATTTCCTGCAAATAAGGAGAAACTTATATAAAAATTAGCACAAAAAGGCTTTTGGACACACTAAACTTTAGGAAAAAGTATTAATAATACCGTGAAACCACGGTATATCAATCTCCTTTTTGGAATATTTACCATATTCAAGGCCAAGTCAATTTGACGGGTAGCTTGATGATCCGTGTAGAGGACCATGAATCGTTAACGTGCTCATGGTTTTTTAGGTAGTGGCTTGTCTAAGGAGCTTTGCTCGCCTTGAGGCCAACTAAAGTTCACGCCCCAATTAATGGTCCTTCTAGGGCACCATGATCTGTGGTGGTGCCCGTGAACTTTGAGGCAGTGAGCTACCAACTTGGGACGACCTTGGATTTTTTGCTATGACTTGTCCCTCTTGGCTTGGATGCTTGTCTAGCATCCTCAATCAATCATAAACAAGGATTTTTAACCTTGAGTCTAACATTTGTCTTGACGTTGAATCCTTAAATTCTTTGTAGTAAAAGCTCATAACATCTCATACTACATAAAACACATAACATCACAAGACTAGTCTCCAAGTGTCATTGTTTCCCCTTGATATTCTACCTTTAAAATCATCAAACTAGACTTTAAGAGTCAAAAATCAATATTTTAAAAAGTTACTAACTCCTAAAACACCTTTGATGCTCTGGTTCATTCTATTTCATTTTGAGGGTCCTTACAACCAGCTATCACATCTCAATCATGGAGTCATTTGTTAGACCAAATCATCAAATATGGAAAATGAAATTCAAAGTATGCTCGACTCTTCAGAATGGTGTCTCTTGATATAGTCTATGTAGTATGGACTAAGAGGAATTTGCGAGTGTTTTAAAAGAGAAGTCGTAATAGTAATTGTATTGCCTGCGAGATAGCTTATATATGCAGTATTAGAGCCATGCCTCATCTCACCCTTTTAATTCAAAATTTTAAGTTTTGATTTGTTTGCATAGCTTGCAGTTGATTGTGAACTTTTGTGGAAGGTAGTCAGTTGAGATGTGGCTGAACTATGGGTTTGAAACGTTTGCTCTGTTGATTAATAAAAACTTTTAGTATGATTTTTAACAGTGTGTAAACTTGAGATGTAATTGCTATTTTTCTTCTTTAAGTCACGAAATTTACATTTTTTCTTCTTTCTAAATACAATAAAATTTGAAAGAGAGTTATTAATGCGAGAAATATATCAATTGCATGTATCTATATTTTGTGATAATTGCTATTTTAAGCTATATAAGGTGCATATATACTCTCAAATTTCAGTTACTTTTTTTTATATAAATATTTTTAAAATATCGGTGTAGGATCTCGAAAATGACTTAGGTGAACTAGATTCTAACATGGTGGTGATGGTGGTCTAAGTTCCTAAAGTGGTATAATATGTGGTATTGAGGTAGTTTCTAAGATTTTAGGTGCATTGGAAGTGAAACGTCAAGAGACGACTGAGACATTCGACAACTAAGTCACCTATGTGCATCGTATATGGTTTTATGTGTTTATGTGTGATTCATGAGGTTATAAGGTCTTTAAATGATTTATTATATAATATGTAGGCATTGTGTCAAGTTTCGTGAAGTTTTGAGGTCAAACGTCCATGACGTTCGAAAGTGTTACCTTGAAATGACCTTCGTGTCTAGGCATGTTTCGTCGAGTTTTACGTGTTCATTTTTTATGAAATTCATGTGAGAGGTCCTAAACTCATATAAGATAATTTTTGGGTTGGAAACGTTTGGTAAACATCCCCAAGGACCCTCTAAGGGTCCTTAAGGAAGGACCTATGTTGGTGGCCAAAACTGTCAAAGGCAGTCTCACCTATGGATGGCAAACGACGGCTAGTGCCGTGGTCGACGCCCAGTAGGTAGTGGGTGTCGTCTGGTACTTATCATGGGGAGCTAAAGGTCCAGTTTCAAGTCTCTGAACCTATCGACGGAGGACAGGACGACCCGTGTGTGGACCTACGCGCCATAAATGGGTAACCGTTGTTTGGGGTCTCTATTATTCGCAGGTTTACTGTATGTTGAGGGTTGAACTTGTAATTTCACACCAAATCCAAATAAGAGGTTTGAAGGTTCCTAAGGGGTTTTTGGGTATTTTAAACATGTATATAAGACATTAATACTTAGAAATTTTCGTTCTTCCAAATCAAAACCCCAAATCCCTTAGAAATTCCCTAAATCTTCATTGGAGTCAAAACTCAAGGAAAGGCTTGGATTGATGAATTGAGAGGACATTCTTCATAAATTAAAGAATTATATTCATAAATTTATATATTTTGATCCTTGAAACTCTATTCATCAAGGAGCCCAACTCTCAAGAAGTTTTCTAAAGTTTTCAAAGTTGAATTGTCCAATTTTATGATCTATTCTATGGGTTTTTGCGTTAATGATTTCCAAACATTGAATAGTGATTTAATTTTTATTAATTTGATGATATTAACTCAATTAACCTATGAACCCATGTAATTAATGAATCCTAGTTTTTGACTACTTAATGGGTTACTTAATACTGATCTAATATTTATGAATTCTAGTGTAGTTTTCTATGGGCTTTCTAATGATGTCAGAATTGTGTTCAATTGATAGCTAGATTGTATAAGATTTATGAATCTATATTGAATTGACCTAGTTTCATTTATTATCATAGTTTGATGTTGAATTATTGTGCATGGCCATTTATAAGGGCCTTATGGTGTTGAATTGGTTGATTTAACATCGAATTGAGGTGTTGAGTATGGAGTGGTGGTAAGCTGCCATATTTACTTTATTTTTATGATTATTATACTTCAATTATGTTGTGATTGGTATGGTCCACTTATGGTGGCGGGGTTTTGTGCTTTACTTGCAATTGATGTGTCCTTGTCGACGTTATTTTAAGTAATATGATGATCATCGCCTTGTCGGGAAACTACTTGTAGTAATGTGTTTAGTTGTGTAGTTGATTATGTGTAATATGATAATACCTACCTATACGATAAGTAATATGAAATAATATGTTATCTTCTATTGATGATATGTAGGTAATCATGTTAGACTATAACTTTGGCTTTGTGTGTATATTCTTAGGTTTGATGCATGTTTACTACTGTTTGACTATATAAGTCTATAATGGTCGTATTTATGTTTATATGATAGTGTATAGGATGACTTAAATAAGATAAGGGTTGTTACTATGTGCTTCTTGAATGACATATAATATGTGTAAAAGTGAAGTATGTTGTGTCTTGTCTTGGTTGACTTGTGTCCCTTGCTTGATGTATATATGATGTGAATATGTGGTGTCTTTAATTAGGATACTAAATTATCTTATTATTGAATGTATTAATGACATGTGACCTAAATGAAGTTAAAAGGGTATTTTATGCAAAACGTTGAACCGAGTGGTATGGTTATGAATATTTAATTCATAAGTGGTAATGATATCCTTCAAAGTAAAGTAATGATGGAATTGAAGTTGATTTTCTCTAATGGCATCATATCAAACATTAGAAAAGTCATCATGATCTTCTTGTCCCATTGTAAGGTAACCCTAGAAGACCTCTTTGGTAGGGTAAATGTAATTGGATTATGAACTTTATATGGAACCCGTATATGTGAACCTTATGTATAAATTATTCTATGTGAAATAAGGGTAGCACCGAGTGATTATGGTAAGGGAAGTAGTTCTAGTTAAAGAATGAGACTAGATTACAAAGCATGCCCTTCATATTCCTTAACTATGTGCCTACATGGGATGTGTCTAAGTTCTATAATTGGAAAATAGAACACCCTAATCGGAGTAGTTTAGAACTTCGGATTCCATGTCTTGTTATCATGGTCTATGTCAAATATTGCCTATTCTCATCTTATGGCATACCTATTAGCATTAGAGATTTTTTATAAAGTTTAGGTGGTGGTATGGGACACTATCTAGACATTGCACAATAGGCTTTGAAGGTGTTAGTTTGAGTTCCTAGGTCTTTTCCAAGACAATTACTTGAATGTACTTATGTGATATATGAGTCCTAAATGAACAGATGAATGTTATGACTTAAATTTAAGAAAATATGTTAATTGGGTAAGTGCTTACCTAGAGTCCTAGAGTAGTTAAGAGTTTTCCAGTTAAGGCGTGAAGGGGGAATATGAATGGTTACTTCGTATCTTACCTAGATGAGTCTTAAGAATGACTATACTTAGGGAAGATTTTATTATGTGGACATGATCTAAACTTAGGTAGTCTTCTGGATTATTTAGGTAGTCCTGAAGAGGTTAATATTGGACGTTATCTTCTTAATTTACTTAAGTAAGTCTTTTGATAGCCTTTGGTAAGATAAATACTTATAAATAAGAAACATACATGCTTTATTGGTTGATGTCTTGTAAAGCATGTATGTTTCTTATTTATAAGTATTCTTGAGGATCATTTATGTATGCTTAGGGAGGTTGTATGGGGGATCTCTCTTTTTGATACTTAAGTGAGTCTTAGGATAGCTATTAGTGAAATGATTACATGATATGAAGTGTGTAAGAAAGAAGTACACAACTTCACTGTAACTGTAAATTCCTTCACTATACAGTGAGTTGAACTTACTGTAATGTTGGCTATAAAACGTAACTGTTTAAATGTTATTTTATGTGTTTCTAAGTTGTTAAATGTTGCTCTTATGATTGTAATATGATTTTTAAATGAAAATATTTATATTTCTAATAAATGTCTGTTTTCATGATTTTCATGCATTTTGCCATACTTGGTATATGTTGTTGTACTAATTCCATGCTTTTATTTATCTCTATAGTTTTTGGTAGGTAAGGAGCATTTGAGAGGCAAGACTTGGATCGTAGCATCATTCAAGTGAAGTCGAAGTATGTCCTTATTTTATTCGAGGGCATAAATGTATTTGATGTTTCTTATTGAAGTCTTGTAATAGACTAAGTATTTTTATATTAGTATTGTATATGGGTCGTGTCCAAAAAGTATTCTCGTGTCTTAAGTTTGATGAGGTTGAGACTCAGTATTTCTTATGACTTTATATGAAAGAGTTTTTAAAGACTATGATATGGTTTTGTTAAAAGTTTTAATTCCGCACTACTTTTCATTATGTATATGCGATGAATGATATGTAAGGGCTTGTACAAGACCTCCGAGAGGTCAAGTACGCCAGTTGCAATCTGAGAATGCCAATAAATTCTATGGTGCAGTTTCGGCATCTGACAAGCTTGGTATCAGAGCATAGGTTATGAAAGTAGTATTAGAAATCAAATAGTTTCATCAAGTCACGTACACTAGAGTCTTAACCATCTGTGTGAGTCTCGACATATCTATGGGCGAGAGGCTATAGGACGATAGAGTTTTCCTTCTTTTCTACTCCTATGTTGTGCCATAGAGTAAAAGTTATGAGTACTCTCTTCTTATGGTATTCCTTGTGTTTCTAGGAAGATGAATACGATGAGGGCACTTGCTAGGAGAGTTGAGGAGAATAAGGTGCAAGAGGAGATTCCTCCTTAAGAGAGGCTTTGCTTTCTTTATCCCGAGCCGTGACTACTTAATTGAATTTGAATATGGTGCCTAGGGTGAATGTTTTGGAGATCACTATGACATCTAGGTTGAGATACTTTGTGAGTATGAATCCTCTTATCATTGTTGGCTCTAAGGTGGGAGAGGATCCCCAAGAGTTCCTAGATGGAGTGTACAAGGTGTTGAGTGTTATGGGGGTTACGTCTTGGGAGAAAGCGGAGTTGGCTTCGTACTAATTGAGGGATGTTTCTCAAATATGGTACACTCAATGGAAGGATAATAGGCCGGAAGAGTCGGGTCCTATTGAGTGTGAAGAATTTAAGGAAGCTTTTCTTGGTAAGTACTTTCCCCGTGAGAGGAGAGAAGTTAGGTAGAGGAGCTTATCCACCTCAATCTAGGCAATATGAGTGTTGAGAAATACTCTTTGAAGTTCTCAATATTATCTAGATATGCCCCATATCTTGTGTCTAGTCCGAGGGATGAGATGCGTCTTTTCGTTATGGGTGTCGCCAATCTAGTGAAGGAGGAATGTCATACGGCGATGTTATATGATTATATGACCGTTGCTAGACTCATGGTGTATGCCAATCGATTGTAGAGTCTAAACTTAGGAGGATAGCTAGAGACCTGAAAAGGAGTGGTTCTACTGATCAAGGGCAACCTAGGTTCAAAAGGAGGTCTCAAACCCAAGATGGACCTATTGCTAAGGTGAAATTGGAGAAAGGAGGCGGTTCTCAAAATGTCAAACCTACATGTGTCACTTATGGAAATAGGCACTATGGTGAGTGTCTATTGGGTACCGGGAGTTGCTATGGTTGTGGCAAGGAAGCACAAAAGGTGAGAGATTGTCCTAATATTGCTTCTAGAGGAAGAGAGGGTAAGCAAGTTGCTCTTGATGTTCCAATGGAAAAGGCTCGTTTCTATGCACTCCGGGCAAGAGGATCAAAGGCGGATGAGAATGATGATGATGATGAGAGTAAGTACTTTCTTTTATGTTTTTAGTTATATGAGTTCCTTCTAAGTTGGGGTGTATGGTTAGTAGATGGGATAGAAAGTCATAGAAGTATGTTGCATGTTGCATGATGTTTAAGAGTTTTGTTGAAATTGAATTTCGTTAACTTCTTGTATTGTTTATTTTGTAAGGTTATGATTATATTGTATCATGAGTTTATATGATGTTATCTTGCATATTGAGCATGTTTCTATCATGAATTGCCTAAAAGTTGCATTTTTGAATTTTTTTGCAAAAATCATTGTAGCTTTGAAATTGCTCATTGTAATTTTTTTTTAAAATTGACTAATTCATTCTTTGGTCTAAAATTGTTGTAATTTGGTTATAACTGATGTATATCTGTATAATATTGAATATAAAATGAGTTTTCATTATTTAGAATGAAGCATGCGTATTTTCTAGCATGATAAGTTATAGAATTGTTTTCTAGTTTCTTCTTATGTTGTATGTCTTTTGACTATTTGAAATTGATGTTTTTATTGATTATGAGTTGTATAGTATGGTCATGATCTTCTAGTTGAATCTCTATTCTTGGAAGTGTTCGGAGAGTGGCAAGTGTCTTTTGAGGACTAATGTTGTCCAAGTTGAGGAGAACATAAGATCCCAAAAATGACATAGGTGAACTAGAACCTAACATGGTGTTCTAATGTCCTTAAGTTGTCTTATATTTGGTATTGAGTTAGTTTCTAAGAGTTTAGCTGCATTGGAAGTCAAACGTCAAGGGACGACTGAGACGTTCAACAACTAAGTCACATATGTGCCTCGTATGTGGTTTTATGTGATTATGTGTGATTTATTAGGTAATAAGATCCTTAAATAAGTTATCATATAATATGTAGGCAGTGAGCAAAGTTTTGTGAAGTTTGGAGGTCATACGTCCAAGAACGTCCATGATGTTCGAAAGTGTTGCCTTGAAATTACCTTGGGTGTCTAGGCATGTTTTATCGAGTTTTACATGTTCATTTTGGATGAAATTCATGTGAGAGGTCCTAAACTTGTATAATATAATGTTTGGGCTGGAAACGTTTGGGCAATCCTCTCCAAGGACCATCACAGGGTCCTTAAGGAAGGACCCATCTTGGTGGCCAAAACTGCCCAAGGAAGTCCCACTTACAGATGGCAAACAACGCCTAGTGGCCTGGTCGACGCCCCGTAGGTGGTAGTTGTCGTCTGGTACTTAGCCTGGGGAGCTAACGTACCGTTTCAAGTCTCTGAACCTATGGACAGAGGACAGGACGGCCTGTATGTGGACCTACGCCCCATCAATGGGCAACCATTGTTTGGGGTCTCTGTTATTCGCACGTTTACTGTATGTTGAGGGTTGAACTTGTAATTTCACCAAAATACAAATAAGAGATTTGTAGGTTCCTAAGGGGTCTTTTGGGTATTTTAAACATGTATATAAGACATTAATACTAAGAAGATTTCATTCTTCCAAATCAAAACCCCAAATCCCTTAGAAATTCCCTAGATCTTCATTGGAGTCAAAACTCAAGGAAAGTCTTGGATTGACTAATTGAGTGGAAATTCTTCATAAAATTAAAGAATTAGCTTCATAAAGTTATAGATTTTTATCCTTGAAACTCTATTCATCAAGAAACCCAACTTTCAAGAAGTTTTCTAAAGTTTTGAAAGTTGAATTGTCAAATTTTATGGTCTATTCTATGGGTTCTTGCATTAATGATTTCTAAACAATGAATATTGATTTAATTTTTATTAATTTTATGATTTTAATTCAATTGACCTATGAACCCATGTAATTGAGGAACCCTAGTTTTTTACTACTTTATGGGTTACTTAATATTGATCTAATGTTTATGAATACTAGTCTAGTTTTCTAGAGTTTCTAATGATGTAAGAATTATGTTCAGTTTATATCTCGGTTGTATTAGATTGATGAATCATTATTGCATTGACCTAGTTTCATTGATTATCATAGTTTCTATATTAAATTATTGCTCATGGTCATTGGTAAGGGCCTTATGGTGTTGAATTGCCTAATTTAGCATCAATTAAAGTGTTGAGGATGGAGTGGTGTTAATATTCCCTATTTCCTTTATTTTTATGATTATTAGACTTCAATTATGTTTTGATTGGTATAGTCCACTTATGGTGGTTGTGTTATGTGTGCAATAGATGTGGCCTTGTCGGAATTATTTTAAGTAATATGATGATCATGAACTTGTCGGCGAACTACTTGAAGTAATTTGTTTATTTGTGTAGTTGATTATGTGTAGTATGATAATATCTACCTATATGGTAATTAATATGAAAGCACATGTGTTCTTCTATTGATGATTTCTAGGTAGTCATGTTAGTCTGTTACTTTGTCATTGTGTGTATAGTCTTAGGGTTGAAGCTTGGTTATTCCTATTTGACTATATAAGTCTATGATGATTATATTTAAGTTGATATGATAGTATATAGGATGATTTAAATATGATAAGGGTTGTTTCTATGTGCTTCTAGAATGACATGTATTATGTGTTAAAGTTAAGTATGTTGTGTCTTGTCTTGGTTGACTTGTGTCCCTTGCTTGATGTGTATATGAATGTGAATATGTGGTTTCTTGAATTAGAATGCTTAAGTCTCTTAGTATTGATTGTATTAATGACATGTGACCTTGAATGAAATTAAGAGGCTCTTTTATGTGAAACCTTGAACCTAGTAGTAAGTTTATGAATGTTGAAGTCGTAAGCCGTAATGGTATCCTTCAAAGTAAAATAATGATGTACTTAAGGTTGATTGGCTGAAACAACATCATATCAAACCTTAGGAAAGTCATCGTGAACTTCTTGTGGCCATTGTAAAATAACCCTAAAAGACCTCTTTGGTAGGGTAATGCAATCATGTTATGAACTCGATATAGAACCCTTTTATGTGAACCTTATGTGTAAATTACTCTATGAGAAAGAAGTCTAGCACCGAGTCAGTATGGTTAGGGAAGTAGTTCTAGTTAAAGAATGAGACTAGATTACAAAGCATGACATTCATATTCCTTAACCATGTGCGGACATGGGTTGTGTCTAAGTTCTACCATTGGAAAGTAGAATACCCTCATCGGAGTAGGTTAGAAATTCGGATTCCATGTATTTCTATCATGGTCTGAGTCAGTTATTGCCTATTCTCATCATATTGATTAAGTATTAGCATTAGAGAAGTTTTATGAAGTTTAGGTGGTGGTATGGGACACTATCTAGACATTGCACAATAGGATTTGAAGGTGTTAGTTGGAGTTCCTAGGTCTTGTCCAAGACCGTTACTTGAATTTCCTTATTTGATGAATGAGTCCTATATGAACTAATGAATGTAATGACTTAAAGTTAAGAAAATATGTTAATTGAGTAAGTGATTACCCAGAGTAGTTAAGGGTTGTCTAGATAATGTGTGAAGGGGGCATATGAATGGTCACTTCGTACCTTACCTAGATGAGTCTTAAGAATGACTCTAGTTAGGGAAGATGTTGATTATGTGGGCATGACATAAACATAGGTAGTCTTAAGGATTATTTAGGTAGTCTTAAAGAGGTCAATCATTGATGTTATCTTCTTGATTTGCTTAAGTAAGTCTTTTAATAGCCTTTGGTAAGAGAATGTCATAATATCTATAGGTTGATGTCTTGTAAAGCATGTATGTTTCTTATTTATAAGTATTCTTGAGGATCATTTCGGTATGCTTAGGGAGGTTGTATGGGGTGTCTCTCTTTGTGTTGCTTAAGCGAGTCTTAGGATAACTTTTAGTGGGATGATTACATTATATGAAGTGTCTAAGAAAGAAGTAGACAACTTTACTGTAACAGTAAATTCCTTTACTATACAGTGAGTTGAGCTTACTGTAATATTCGCTCAAAAATGTAATTAATTGTTTAAATGTTATTTTATGTGTTTCTAAGTTGTTAAATGTTGTTGTTATGTTTACAATATGATTTTTAAATGAAAAGATGCATATTTCTAATAGGCATAATACATAAATATGTCCTTCAACTTGGCTTCGGATAACAGTTATGCCCTTCAACTTTGGGTGCACACAAGTAGACACTTAAACTTGTATATAGTTGAACAAATAGACACACATGTCCTACATGTCATCCAACATGTCATTTTTTGTCCTTCGAGGTATCTTACATGTATTGTGCCATGTAGGACTCATGTGTTTATTTATTGAAAAGTTGGATAATTATATTGTTTGTTTGTGCGTTGTGAAAATTGGAGGTCAAAGTTAAAATTTGAAGTTAAATTTAGGTTCCAATATATGTATTATGTCTTTCTAATAAATGTTCATTTTCATGATTTTCATGCATTATGCCATACTTAGTACATGTGATTGTACTAATTCTATATTTTTATCTATCTCTATAGTTGTTGGTAGGTGAGCAACATTTGGGAGGTAAGACTTGGATCATAACATCATTCAAGTGAAGTCGAAGTATGTCCTTGTTTGATTTGAGGGTGTAGATGTCTTTTATGTTTCTTATTGAAGTATAGTAATAGACTAAGTATTTCTTTATTAGTATTCTATATGAGCCGTGTCCCAAAAGTATTCTTGTGTCTTGTGTCTGATGAGGAGACTTAGTATTTCCTATGACTTTATATGAAAGAGTTTTTAAAGACTATGATATGTTTTTGTGAAAGGTTTTAATTTCGTACTACTTTTCATTATGTATATGCGATGAATGATATGTAAGGTCTTGTACAAGACGTCCGAGAGGTCAAGTACGCCGGTTGCAATCCGAGATTGCCCCTAACTTCTAGGGTTTGGATTCGGAATGTGATATTCGGCTTCTTTCACCTCTTTGTTAACTTCATCACTATTTACTTTCCAATTTTTATTTGTTCATTGACCTAAGAAATTGTCATATCAAGATCTGTGAGAAATAAACAAATAAAAATATTATTATTGAAGTAAAAAGTTATGATAGGCAAATAAATTTAAAAATAAACAAAAAAGAACAAAAGAGAGAATTAGCTACTTAGAAAAAGTTTTTTTTTTTAATGGCACATACAAAGTCCTATGTCTTCTAGTTTTGCTTAGCTTATATACAAAAAAAAAATTAGAGAGTATCTTTCACATCTCAAATAAATACTACATTCAATATACTATAAATTCCTAAGAATATTGAGTTATAGTAATGAATATTAACCATAAAAAAAATGAAAAGACAATTAGGAATGGAGCTATTGATACAATTATTTTTATAAAATAAGTTAAATTGAAAGAAACCAAAAAGAAGCACACAAATTTAAAAAAATGACACTTCACTTTTTAATGCTAAAAATATTATATAGTAAAATATAAACTTTTAAAGGTCACCCTTTTTCCCTAGAATAAACAAAAAACTGTTTACTCATTTTTATTTATCAAAACTAATAATCCTATAATTGTAAAGAATAATTTTAACCGAAAAGTAATTTAAAGAGACAATATTTTTAGAAGCCTTTCCTTTTAAATTGAGCAATGCATGTAAAGAGTTATAAAATTATTGTTGGAGAGATATTAATTTTCGTTAAATATCTCAAGGGGTCTATAAAAAAATATTTTTTTTGATAAAAATATCGATACCAGTGATGATGGTTTTAAAAAAAATAATTAAAAACATAACATATGCATATTATAATATTTAAAAAGTGTGTAAAATTTTGGAAAAGCTAAAAAATATTACTTTCAAGGATACAAGTTTCATTACATCAATCTAAAAGCATTTCGCTCACAAAAATCTTATTATTTATAAATGATGAAATCATCATTAAATTTAAATAAATCATGCTTCACTTTTTACTAATCATATTTTTATATTTTTGAAATAGACATGAAATTAACTGTACTATAAAATTATAAATTAATTAAATTTACATCCTCATAATCTATCACTGTAGTTATTAAAAGTTGTTCCATAAGACTAAAGAAGTATCTACTTCTACTACTTATTAAAAAGTGACACTAAGCACACAGCTGATGATCAACACGGCTTCAGCTGTGTGGTTATTTATAACCAGCTATTTGGCCTACTGGATTTTGCTTAACATTTTGACCTTAAGGTCCAAAGTTAAAACCTCGCCAACACTATTTTTTATTTCTGTTTTAATTATAGCTTTTTTATTTGTATACTATATTTTTCGAAAGTCAATTTAATTAATTTTTAAAGTTAAATTAAATTATATTAATTTGATATTTTAAACAGAAAATTTAGATACTCAAAACTATATTGCAATTTTTTGCATATTTGTATGATGAAAAAATATACTGCAAAATATTAATCAAAGTTTTTATAATTTGACTTTAAAAATGAAAAGTATAACAATTAATAGTGGACAGAGGGAGTATTATTTTTGTTAATTGAAGATCTCTACATCTACTAATTGATTTACGAGATTTTCTTCTTGAAAATTTGTATTTTAATTAGTAGAGGACTTTAATTAATTTTGACTTATTTATTGATTCAAGGCTTTTGACATTTCTTATACGTGAACATATTTCTTATTCATAGTTTAGTTATTCAATATCAACAATACAGGAGACAGCCAACATGTCTGCTTCACATGTATGATTCCACGCTATAATTAACAACATATTAACTCTTCAAATTGTATTTGTGCCACATATATTGGGACAAAGAAAATAACACATATTATTTAAAATTACGTAAAGATACTATAAATTACAACAATTAATAACTTAAAGTATTTAAGAAAATTTAAAATTTAATTGACTCTTTAAATTTTATCTGTGTCACACAAAATGGGATAAACAATAATAAATATTGGTCCCTTGCTAGCACGGGTGGAGGTGTCTACTATGTACATACTTTCTCTGAAGTAGCATGTTCATATTCATTGGCTCTTTTCTTGCCTCTATTTTTAAAGATATTCTGACCTATAATCACAATAAATTAACTTTACCGATATAAAAAACAGATAAATTTATCTAAAAAAATAAAAAATTCGAAAAGTGTTCTGAATATGAGATAATCAAATTCTCCAAAGAATTACAAAGAGGGGCAACGAGAGAAATGAAATAATTTTATAGAAAAATTCATGATTGATATCTTTATGAACACAAAAATATAATATTAAATGTATGATTTCAATAATAAAATAATATAAAATTATAATTCTAATAAAAGATATAAAATTATTTTACTTGGTAAAATGTCATGACTTCGACCGCCGTGATGACACCCACACTAACTCTTTGGTGGGAGAACCACTACTACATCCCAAACCAAGCAACTAAATAAAAAAGTAAGACACTTAAGTTACAGAAGCAAGTTAAATACTAAGTAAATAAATAGGGAGTTCACATAAACTCCAACAAAAGTCTATGAATTAAACAAATGTTAAATAATAACCTACAACCTGAAAGTCAATGTACCAAAATATCTAAAGTTCAACAAGTCTAAACAACAAAGGACGCAACCCCAATCTAATGAACTAAACAACTAACTAAAACACATGTCTATGTCTGAAAATGGTGGACATAGACGAAAGAAAATTTCATGACAGCCCAAAAAATGCTAGCTCACCCTTGTATTCAAGTTGACGATCACAAATATTTTAAGCGAGGTCTATCAATAGCCATCGGGAGATTCCCTGAACTCATCAAAAATAAGAGTAAATATAATCAGTACACAACCATTGTGTATTGATAGGATCACATGGCTATCCCACCAAGTGCAAGATAACAAGTTAATACAAAAATATGTACCTGCTATATATCAAACATATACAATATTGAATATCACATGCTTCAACAATATAACTTATTACAAGTAATTGGTCCTCTCATGGAATCCAAGCCCAAACGTTAGTGCACCGGACGTGGTACCCAATCCTGTAGTTATGTCAGGACGTGACAGTCTGATCCAAGTTAGTTATGACGGAACATGTCAATCCAATCCATCAACACACCAGAATCACAAACGCAAGTATACTTTCAAGTCATACAATCAAGAGTGATTCGTGTCATATAATTATTCATACAAATGATCCTATTGTGAATCAACAATGTAATATTCACATATATACATACATCATAATGAAGCAATAACAAGGATAGATAACACAATCGTAGAATCACAACCATCACCTACCTCAAAACAATCTTGAAACCCTAATAAACTTGATCCTTCCCTTTCCGGATTCGCTCCGCTTGTTCTTGGTCTACAAACAATCAAAATAACACTAGAATCAACAAACAATCGCTAATTACCTGAAACTATAAAAATTCTATGAACCCTAGATCATTCCCCTGATCTCAAGCATCCAATTTAGGGTTGTTTCCACCATATAATCTACACCAAAACCATTCCCCATATATATTGACCAATTCTATTACATTGTATGAACCGAAAAATGGATTCGAGGACTGAAAATATTCCCTTTAGCATCAAGAATGGTGAAAAATGAGTAGGAGTCATTTGAGGTTCGTTCCGTAGCTCAAAAAGTACCTATGATGTCGTTTAGGGATTTATTAACGACCTTAAATCGCGTCAAGCCTTCCACAGTGACCGTCATCCCATTGTAGCGGCCCCAATAAGATGGCAAAACCCAGTTCCAAAGCGGAATTCTCGAACCAGTGAGCTATTTTAGTAATTCAGAGATTCCCATTTCACAACACACCCTTGACTCACCTCACTCATGAAATACTCTTTACGCTAAGATTGATTTCAGGAGTTTTACTTGTCCAAATTCGATTCCGTAAAGTCATACGGGTTCATTAACGAGTTATCTAACAACTCATGCAATCAAAAATTATAAATAATTCACCCGATTGTTAAAATATTTTTGCACACCTTAAATACTCTAATTTTGTCCAAAACTAGACTAGGCTGGAAAATTTCAAGTTACTATGAAAATTTCCCCCGACCCCAAATTTTTCATGTTGTCTTTTTATATAACGACGAAATCCAATCATTACACTACATACAAATTTACCCATCACTTGTCTCCGAGTGACAAACTTAGGAAAATTAGGCTAAGGAATGAATGAAGTAGTACATGAATCGATGAAGAATTGGGGATACTTGTCTTGTATGCCTCTCTCGGTCTACCTAGTTGCTTCTTCAACTGGACGATGCTTCCATTGAACTTTCACGGACTTAATATCCTTGGTCCTCAATTTGTGCACATCATGATCAAGAATTGCAATTGATTCTTCTTTATATTAGAGGTACTTGTCTTGCACAATTGACTACCACTTAATGATATAATCCGCATCACCATTATACCTCTTCGACATGGACACATGAAATACCAAATGAACACCTGATAGATTTGGAGGTAAGGCCAATATATACACCACCAGTCCTACACATTCAAGAACCTCAAAGGGACCAATATACCTAGGATTTAGTTTACCCTTCTTGACAAATATCATCACTCCTTTCATAGGTGATACCTTAAGATGATTTTTACCAGATGAAAAGCCATGTATATCACCTTATAATCCACATAGTTTTTTGTCTACTTTAGGATGGAAGAATCTTAGCTTGAATACTCCTCACCTTATCTTGAAAATCCTTCACCAAATCTATCCCAAAAGGTTTTACATCTCCAGCCTCAAACCATCGTATAGGTCATCCACATCCCTTCCCCCTCAAATGATGCCATATATATGCTACAGTGATAACGTGTCACGACCCGCAAGTACACCCTAGAAGTTAGACATCATTGCGTCGTCACACGGCAAATTAGACTTCAAGAAGTCTCATCTCAGCCTCTTGTATAATTCATTGCATAATAACCATTCTAAAAATGAGTTAATTTTAAAACTTTATTCGCATAGGAAGAACTCTTTCATAAACAATACGCAAGCGGAAGACATTCATTTAAAATATTAAATCTTTACAACATCTCTTTGAACCATCTAAACTTCTGAGTATACAATACTCGGGATGAATCCCATACAAGACAATAAAATAAAGACTATGACATAAGGGACATGTTGATATTGTCCTCGAATCGATGAGGACTCACCAATACTTCATCTACAAGACTTAGAAACCTATCCATCCTCCATGGCACATCAAGACTTCCAATTCCCTACACTTTAGTCAAGAAGGGAAAATAAGGGGTTAGCACATTAGATGTACTAAGTATGGAAGACATGCAAAAACTATGAAAAAGGGACATTTAGTAAATATTATGCTTTTCATGAATTTCGATTAAAATATCATACTATAATCATAAGAACAACATTTAACAACTTATAAAACACATAAGAAATCATTTAAGCAAAAAGTCACATTTTAAGAATGTTACAGTGAATTCACATCATTGTAAAGTGAACTCACTTCACTGTTACAGTGAGGTTCCTTCACTTCATCTTTTACACCATTTAGCATATAAGTCCCTCACTAGAAGCTATCTTAAGACTCTGTTAAGTAATACAAAGAGAGACCACCCATACACCCTCTCTAAGAACACTTAAAAGACCCTTAAGACAACCCATAATGAGATCAACATACATTTACAAGACATCAACATAAGAACATGAGATCATCCTACCTAAGGTGATTCTAAGGTTCACTTGAGTGAGTTGTGAAGAGACCTCCCATACAATCCCTTACACACATACTTAAGCGATCCTATAGACTACCTAAGATAGAATCATTCTCACTAAACACATTAACATATAGATGATATGACATTCTCCTTCCAAAGGCTATCAAAAGACATACTTAAGTAAATCAAGAAGATAACATCCATGATTGACCTCTTCAAGATTACCTAAATAATCCTTAAGTCTACCTAAGGCTTATATCATGTCCACATAATCAACCAACTTCCCTAGATATAGTCATTCTTAAGACTTATCTAGGTAAGATAATAAGTGACCATTCCTATGCCCCCTTCACACCTTAACTAGACAACCCTTAATTACTCTAGATCAGTACTACTTCATTTTAACATACTTTCTTAACTTAAGCCATTACATTCACTAGTTCATTAAGATACATTAAACACATAAAGGACATTCAAGTAATGGTCTTGAACAAGACCTAGGGACTCTCACTAACACCTCCAAAATTGTCCAATGTCTAGATAGCGTCTCATACCACCACCTAAACTTCATAGAACTTCTCTAATGCTAGTAAGTATCCCATATGATAAGAATATGCAATAACCGACATATACCATGGTAGAAATGCGTGGAATTACTTGCCAAGGGTAAAACTAGGACACATCCCATGCAGGCACATGGTTAAAGAATATGAAGGGCATGCTTTGTAATCTAGTCTCATACTTAACTACAACTACTCCCCTTACCATAGTCACTCGGTGCTAGCCTTCGTTCTCATCAAGTAATTCACATTAAAGGTTCACATAAAAAGATTCCATAACCAGTTCATAACCCAATCACATTTACCCTACAAAAGAAAGTCCCATTAGGGCTACCTCACAATGGCGACAAGTAGCTCATTCTGACTTCCCTAAGGTTTGATATAATGTTGTTACAGTCAATCAACCTTAAGTCCATCATTCCTTTACTTAAAGGATACCATTACAACTTTCGACTTCAACATACATACCTTACCACTAGATTCAAGGTTTCACATAAAAGACCCTCTTAACATCATTCAACGTCACATATCTTTCATACATTCAAGACTAAGAGACTATAGAATCCTAAGTCAAGACATCACATACTCATATTCATACAAGCATAAAGTAAGGGACACAAGTCAACCAAGACAAGGCACCACATACTTCACCTTAACACATATTACAAATCATTCGACAAGCACATAGGAATAACCATTATCATCTTTGAGTCATCCTACACATTACCATATAACCATCAATATAACTATATAGACTCATATAGTAAAGTAGGAACAACCATGCATCAACCCTAAGACTACACATAGAAGCACATAGTCATAATTTACATGATTTCCTAACATACATAGAAAGAACATATACTTTCGCATTACTTCACAAATATATAGATATAATCATACTTCACATAAAACAACTATACAAAACATCATAATAATTCAAGTAGTGCCGACAAGGCAATAATCATCATATTGCATAAAGTAACGCCTACAAGGCCACATCAATTCACATAGCACCGCCACCATCAGTGGACCATACCAATCACAACTTAATTCAAGTCTAATTAATATAAAATAAAAGGAATTAGGTAAGCATAACCCACTCCATCTTACCACTTCAATTTCAATGCTAAATATCTAATTCAATATCACCCAAGTCCATAACAAACAATTCAATACAATTATATCAATAATAAATGAAAATATGTAAATTCATTACATACTTATTAATCAAATAAAACATAGATATCAATTGAATATAATTATTGCATCATTAGATAGCTCATAGAAAAATGACATTAGAAATCATAAGCCTTAACTCAATATCAATTCAATAAGTCTAACATTTAATATATCTAAGAATATTAAATACTCAAATGATCAAATTTAAACATCCTATAAACCAATTAACCATAATCTATACATGAATCAAAAGACCATAACAATCTACACAAGGATTCATTAATATCAAAGCATGATCACTTAACCCATATATTAGTCAAATTGATAGGTTTGTGAAGGTCAAGGGTTCATGGAGAATTTCATTGGAAAACATTAATTATACATAAATTTCATCATATATAAACGTTTGAAAACCATTTATACAAGAACCCAAGACTTAGAGTAAAAATTAGACTTTTTCATCTTTTTTCGAAATCTTTAAAATCATATTTGAAATTGTCTCTAAGGTGATAGCAAGACTTAGATGAATACTCCCATACCTTATTAGAAGAACTCAATAAAAATTGAAGAAGAATCACTATTGAAGAACCATCTTCAAGGTTCATCTTCACCTTGAACTCTCATGGAGGTTTTTGGAGAAACTTTTAGAGGGAATATGTTTTGATTTAGGAGTTAGGGTTATAATGAGAGTTTAATGAGTTATATACTCTTAAAATACCCATAAACACTCAAAAAAACCGTTCAAACACTTATAGGTGCTTGGGGTGAATTTACAAGTTCACCCTCAACTTACAGTAAAAATGGCAAAAAGCAAGCAGCACCATCAACGCCCATACTAACGGACCATGGTCTCACCCAAGCCCCGTCGTTGGGGTATCGTGGGTTGCTTAAGAGGCTCCTCAACATGCAGGAAACTTGGATCCATAGACAAGACCCATCGACGGACCGTTGCATGGCCGACTGGTCTTCGTTTGGGTCATCGATTTCCACTGCCTGGCAATGTTGAGCTCTATTATTGGGGTCCTCCTTTAGGGCCCCTCTTGGGTCCTATGTGGAGTCTTACTCGGAAGTTTCCACCCCAAATATTTTTTTTATAAAAGTTTATGACCTACCACATAAGTTTCATAAAAAAAACACGTAGAACTTGCCGAAACATGCATAGACACACAAGGTCGTTTCAAGGCAAACCTTTCAAACGTCATAGACATTCTTGGACGTTTAACCTCCAAACTTCACGAAACTTTACACAGTGACTATGTACACTATAATTACTCACTTAAAGACCTTATAACCTCATTAATCAAAGATAAACACATAAAACTACATATGAGGTACATTGGTGACTTTGTCATCGAACGTTTTGGTCGTCCCTTGACGTTTAACTTTCGAAGCACCTAAACTCATAGAAACTGCCTCAAACCCACATCATAAACCATTGTAGGACCTTATACCATCACCAAAACTATTTTAGCCTCTAGATTTACCTACATATTTTTGGGGGTCTTAAAGTTATGATAGGAGAACTCACACAAAGATAATAACTTATCCCAATGCCCTTCAAAATCAATCACACATGCCCTCTACATGTCTTCTAAAACTTGAATAGTCCTCTCTGATTGCACATATTTTTATTGATGGAAGGTTTTTCTAAAAGTAATTTGTGTACCCGATTCACCATGTAATTTACTCCAAAACTTGGGTGTCAATTGGGTACCACAGGCTTAGATGATAGAGAGGGGCACCCCATGCAACCTCAACATCTCTTTCACATAAACTTTATCCAACTGTTAGGCATTATAATAATCCTACCAGAATGAAATGGACTGTCTTAATCAATCTATCAACGACTACCCAAATAGAAAAAAACTTCCCCAAAGTCTTAGGAAGACCAACCACAAAATTCATGGTTATTCTTTTAACTTCCATTGCGGAATTGACAGTCTTTGAACTAAACCTGCAGGTCTTTGGTGTTCATATTTCACTTGTTGAAAATTTTTATACTTAGTCACAAACTCGGTTATATTCTTCTTCATGCCAGTCCACCAATAAATTCGCTTCAAGTCTTGGTACATCTTTGTAGAACCCGATGAATAGAATATCGCAAACCATAGGACTCTATTACTAACTTTTAAATGAAATTGTCAACTCGAGGAACACATATTCTTCATTTGAAACTAAGTATACCTTTGGCATCAAGATTGGTATTTTGTGACTTACCAAGCACAGTTTTTTTTCTAAGTTCATTCAAATTCTCATCCCCAAATTATTTTTCTTTGATTTCTCAATTAATGTGGTTGTCACTTCAATGCTAGCTAACATCCCACCTTTTTATAAGATTCCCAATTTCAAATTAGACTCTAAGGTATGAATTTCCTTAACCAAATATCACTTGGATACACTCAAGTAAGCTAAACTACCAATACTTATCGCCTTTCAACTCATAGGGTCTACCATAATGTTAGCCTTACCCGGATGGTATTGAATGGTCACGTCATAATCCTTGAGTAACTCCATCCATTTTTGTTGTCTCAAATTAATATCCTTTTGAGTGAACACATACTGCAAAATACGATGATGAATAAATATCTCACACTTAATACCATAGAGGCAATGCCACCAAATATAAAGAGCAAACACTACCGCTGCCAACTCAAAATCGTGTGATGGGTAATTCCTCTCATGCACCTTCAATTGACGCGAGCCATAAACTATGACATTCTTATCTTTCATCAACATAATACCAAAATCAGGATTCTAAGAATCAGAATAAAAGATATAGTCTTTACCTTCCACCATAATACTAGAATATATGGTGATCAAAAGAGTCTTGAGCTTTTGGCAGCTCTCCTCACATTTTACAATCCATTCAATTTGTATTTCTCTTTGATCAAATTAGTCAAGTAAGTGGCAATAAAAGCAAAGTTCTTCATAAATTCATAGCTAGGCCGAACCTCTTAACTTCCGTCACATAGCTAGGCCGAACCTAATTCTTAACTGCCTCAATTTATTGAGAATATACAATTACCCCTTCTTTTGAGACTACATGTACCAAAATGCAACATAAGTCAACCAAAATTTACACATAAAAAATTTAGGATACAACCTTTGTTTCCTAAGAACACCCAGTACAATACAATGATGGTCGACATACTCTTCCTCACTTTTTGAATAGACCAAAATGTCTTCAATTAAAACTATGATGAAAGAATTAAGAAATGGCTTAAACGCTCCATTCATTAAAGTCATAAAAGTTTTAGGCACATTAGTAAAACCAAAAAACTCGTAGTGCGCATAAAGAGTTTTAAACGCCGTTTTGTGCACATTTTTAGGCCTAGTTCTCAATTTGTGGTAGCCAGACCTTAAATCAATCTTGGAGAAAACTGATGCACCTTGCAATCGATCAAAAACATAATATCTTCGAGGCAAGGGATACTTTTTTCAAAGAGTGACCATATTTAATTGTCGATAATCTATACACATGGGGAAGAACTAGGTCGAATAAATGCCTTATTAAGTAACTCTTATATTTAATCTTTAAGATTTCTTAATTATGTTGTATCCATGCGATATGGAGGGATAAAAATGGGAGGAGTATCGGGTGTCCATATTAATGCAAAAATCTATATCTCTATCCAGGGTCATACCAGTTAAATCAGTATGAAACACTTCTCTAAATTCCGACACTACATGAATGGACTCAATATATGGAGTCTCAACCTCCAGATCCCTGATAAGATCCAAATAAGTTAAACAAACATAACCTACCAGTTTCCTAGCCCGAATATAGGATATGATCTTAGCTTATTTAGGCTTGTACACCCATTCCCACTCTAACTTTTCCTTTCCCAGAATTTCTAGAGTTACAAACTTAGTATTACAATTCAACACAACATAATAGGGGCACAACCAATTCATGCCTAAGATAATATCAAAGTTAGTCATATCCAAAGAAAATCACCGAATAAACCCAAGTCTAAAAACCCATAAACAAAAAAGGGCAAGCACGATAAACATGGGTGACTATGAATGACTCTCGAATTGGGGTAGAAACATGGATAGGGGAATCAAGTACATCGCAAATCATATCAAATTTTGAAGCAAATCGCACGGATATATATGAAATAATATAACCGGGATCAAATGACATATTTTACATCCAGTCACAAACAAGAATAGTACTTGTGATCACTGCGTCAGACGTCTATGCCTCATTCTTGCCAGGAATAGCATCACATTGAGCCCTATCAACTTGACGAGCCACTTCCCTTTCTATTTCACGTTACCTTTGCCTGCATTTCCAATTCCTCTACATACATAGCCTCATTTAGTACCTCCTCACCCACATTATAGACGTCCTCTACTATTATTACCATACCCCGTGGGTATCACCACTCAAGTCTACTACTGCATGGACTAGAATACACATGGGTTTGGACAATCTATCCTAATATGCCTAGGCTCTCAATAGTTTTAACATGTACGAATAAATGATGTCCTGCTGTCCGTTTAAGGTGCAACTCCATACCTACACTATATCAAATTATGAGGTGGAGTTCCTGAGTAATTACCTGTAGAGGCGGGCTTGGCAAATTGAATTGGCTAGGCTGCCAGCGTTGGCCTCCCTAAATTTCTGAAGTAATAACCTTGAAAGTTGCCTGATTTATTAGCTCTTTTTTCGAATGCCTTATCCTGATCGTCATGCCTCACCCCCTTTTACCTTCTTAATATAGTCGGTTACCTCATTAAAGCTCCTTTCCGCTGAAGTCATATGAATAGATAATAGTGGAAACTCAGAATTAAGTCACCTAATAAATAATTGGATGCTCTCGTCCTTAGTAGTCACCAATAGAGTAGCATATCTAGACAAAACATGGAAATTGGCCTCATAAGCAGCCATTGTCATACCACCTTGTTCCAAATCCATAAATTCATCTTTCTTACAAACCCTCAAAGCTGCAAAATATATTTCTAAAGAAACAATGAGTGAAATTGGGTCCAAGTAAGTGGAGGTAAAGCTGAAGATCATCATTTCATATAAGCTCGTCATCACTGCTTAGCCTCACCTTGAAGCTGAAAAGTCACAAATCAACCCAATGCTGATGCAATAATTCCCAACTTTTGCATCCTCTTGTAGCAATCTTTGATGAAATCATATGCATCCTCACTCTCAAAACCATGGGACATAGGAGTTTTCAACTTCAAAAAGTTGGTCAACATCTCATGTTCATTACCAGTCATAACAGAACCCAATAAAGGATGGAAGAAATCATCATTACCCACATTTCCACACTCCTAGGGAGTAGTCATAGAAATAGGAGGATTGGTGGGAGCTTGGTTTGCTTGAAAATAAGGAATCACTCTAGGAACAACCAAACCCTTCAAGAAAGACATGATAAATTGAGCTAATAGGGGTTCCCAGGAAATAAAGCATGTTGTCTCAGCTTGTGCCTCTCCCTCTTGTCCAACCTTCTCAACATTCTCAACAACCGCGACATCAACATTCTTATCTACCTCTTCATGATGATGAGGAGGGTTTTTATTCACATGAATATTCTCAATAGGAGCTCCATATCTAATGGGTTCTAGTCTTTCCCGGCCACTTCCCTTGATATTCTCTACCCCTTCCTTAACTGTCACCTCTGCGGCAGAGCCCTCAACTGGAGAATTGATGGGAGAGGTAGGACAAACACCGTTGAATCTTGAGTTAAATATTTGTGGAAAGAAGATTGAAGGAGGTTAGATACCAATCTGAACTGATAGATACCAATTGGAATAAAAACTAGGGTTTTTCCCACCATGGTTTACAAATTCAAAATCCTTCCCCATTGATAATAACCCAAGAACATAGGTTGTACAGATCGAAAAATGGATTCAAGAGGTGAAAAACTTACCTTTCGCCTCAAGAATAGTAGAAATATGTCAAGTAGTCGTATTAGGTCGTTCTTTAGCTCATAAAGTCAAAAATTGCATAATAAAGACATTTTGGAGTTTATTTACAACTTTTAGTCGCATCTAACCTAACTTAACGACACCCACCCCACTATAGCAGCCCCGCAGAGCGATAAGACCCAACACCAAAACAGCTTGCAAGAAACAAAGAGCTATATTATTAATTCCAAATTGACCATTTCATAATATATCTCTAACACTCAGGAAAATATTTTTACGCTTAGATCGATTATGGGAGTTCTACTCGCCTGAATTCAATTCCATGGAGTCGTACGGATTCCTTAACACATTATCTATTCCCTCATGTAACAAAATTATGAATAAATTACTTGATTTCTATTAGATTTCCCTGCACCTTAATGACTCTGATTTCATCCAAATCTAGACTAGGTTGAAAAACTTTCAAACACTATTAAAAACCTTTCCAACCCAAAGTTTTTCCCCATTATCTTTTCTTTGATGACGAAACCCGATTGTTACAGTACAAGAATGTGAGAGGGATTCTAAAACAAGGCATAAGCTTGAACTAGAGATAAAGAATCACTTACCTCATCTTTACTCAACTCACGAATACTCAAATCATTTCAATATGAAGCAGTAACAAAGATGCATTATAATGAAAAGATTTTGTATTAGAATACAATAACTTAATGTATTAGAAAATAAAATATATCTAAGTTTGCATATAAAAAGACAAGTAACTCTTTGGAAGATTCTCTAAACGACAACCATCACTATGAGTTATGTGATTATATAGTGTCTAGACCATGCTGTCAGAGATGTCCTATACTTTGTCGGGGTATTATAAACTACTAGTAAGTGGATCCACTAGTCTATTCTAAAAAATTAAGGAATCATCTTAAAAATTATGACCCGTTGTACTCATGTTGGCTATATAGTTTATGGAGTTTGAGTTAGTTGAATTCGTCCCCATATTGATGCTCAATAATACTCCAAAAATGTAACTAGATCATATAAATATAAATCTTTAGGCGGTTTAAGATTATTATTCAAAAATATTTTGGTTGAAAGAGATAATACAAAAACTGATCATAAAAACTCTCTTAGAAATCAGTGTTCTCTTTCATCTTAAATGTTCAAATATTTACTATTGGGAAAACTTAGTTACCATATATCCTTTTAAAGAATATGAACTCTGCTCTACTATTCCTCAAACCGAATGCTTATGTTCTAAAACATGTTTTAAAAAATAATTGTAAAAGACATTCAAAAAAATTTGAAGAACTCTCAAGACTTGACTCTTAGCTCCACCGTAAATTTGAATTATGGATTAAAGGGTTATGATCTCATGTTATGGGTGATATCTCGATGTTTAGACATACTTTAAAGTGATGAAATAAACTACAAAACATAAGTAAGATTAGAGGGAACTCATAGGAATGGATAGAGGACCTGGTAGCCCTGGTGTATAGAGTGGCACATGGCGCTAGACCTAAACTACAGAAGGAAGGTTGAGGCGCACTGAGTAGCGCGGAACCCCATGACCCAAATTATAAAACTTGACTTGGGTCCACTGAGTGGCACGACGTCCCACACCCTTTTCACAGAAAACTTAATGATTTTTTTAATTATTTTTCGACCCTAATTTGTCTAGAATAAAATGGGTTTCTTCCCTAATCACTTAAATTCGAATACCCAATATTAGTATACAAGAATCTACTAAAAATAACCTTAAAAACCCATTTGCTTTCATCAAGAACTCATCAAAACCTCAATAATCAAAATTGTGAAAGAAACTTTAATAAACTGGTGAAGAACTCAAATCCTTCAACTTTAAGAACAAAATTATTCTGAAAATAACATGATTGGTGCCTGCGTGAACGAGCCTAATTCTTGTGAACTCATACACCTCTTAGAGATCAGCCCTTGCAAAACCTACAAAAATGAAATCCTCAACAAAATCCTCAAGAACATAATGAATGCTTGACTTTTCTCCCTTTCTCCTCTTCTTGAACTTTTGTCAAAGACCTACATATATTATGATGGTGTAAACTGAACCAAATAAGTTTAGACCCCTAATTAATTACTAAAAAGGAATTAAATATGTCAGGGTAAGGAGAAGACTAAAATACCCCTTTTAAATCAAGGTAACCTTCCTTGATTAGATAACCCAATTTCAAACAGGCATATCTCCCTTTCAGGAGATCAAAAATTAGATAACTTCATGGCTCTGGAAAGAGGATCCCAAGAATTTTCATTTTATACCTTATGGGACACCTAAATGATCCTGTACTGAAATTTATGGTCATTTAAAGTTGACCCAAAACTAATACTTAACATAACTTGCAAAAATTTCAATTTTACTCTTTCTAAAATATTTCTTTCTAATACCGAGGCGCTACAATATCTCCCTTTGGGAATAGTCGTCCTCAAATGAGATTGCTCTAAGTAAGAGTAACATCTAACATTTAGCTCAAACAACCAACAAATAATATATTACACAACATATCAACTTAAATCAATGCCAAGAAAGGATTAGCACCTAAATTTGGAATTTCTTTGGACTCGAAGAGATGTGCTCTTCCTCATTTCCGCGTTATCTTCCCAAGTAGTAGTGGCGGAGCCAAAATTTTCAATAAGAGAGTTCAAAAGCTAAAAATAAATAGGCACACAAAGTAGACGAATGGGGTTTGACATCTATTATATATACCTAAAAAATTATTTTAACTATGCATAAAATCATATAATTTTCCAACGAAAGAGGTTTGGATGAACCCTTTCATTTTAAGGTTTCTCCGCTACTGCCATGTAACCTCCTCAACAAACTGATTTCTCCACAAAACCTTGATTGATGGTAACTCCTTGGTTCTCAACTTGCAAACCTGGCAGTCTAGATTATGAACAACAATATCCTCATTAGATAAGATATCCTTAATATTAACATATTCAGTACCTATGAAAAGTGATGGATCACCCATACACTTCTTTAATATGGAAATGTGAAAGACCGGATGAACCACTGCTAACTCTAACAGTAGCTCCAACTCATAAGCTACATTGCCAATCCTTTTGGATATCCTGTAAGGGACAACATACTAGGGACTAAGCTTCTCCTTCTTTCCAAACCTCATAACACCCTTCATGGGTTAAAACATCAAGTTAACCCAATCATCTACGTCAAACTCTAAGTCTCTTCTCTTAACATCTATAAAGGATTTCTAATGACTCTACGCTGTTCTGAATTATTCTTGAATAGTATTATATTTTTCGATGGATTTATAAACCATGTCTGGTCCTATTAATGTAGCTTCACAAACCTCAAACCATCTGATAGAAGATCTACATCTTCTCTCATGAAAAGCCTCACAGGAAGCCATCATATACTAGAGTGATACTTATTTTTATAAGAAAACTCTATGAGAGGTAAGTGATCATTCCAATTGCCTATGAAATTGATCACACACGCCCTCGACATATCCTCGTATGAATTTTTATCTCCGCTTGACCATTTGTCTTTTGATGAAAAACAGTACTAAGGTTCACCTTAGAACCCAAACCTTTCTAGAAAGACTTCCAGACATGTGCGATGAATTTCACACCTCTATTTAAATTGAAAGACACATGAATTACATTATGTCTGACTACCTCTTGAATATATAACTTAGCATAAAGTTCTTTTGAGTGGGTAATCTTTACTGGTGAAAAATGGATTGATTTAGTCATTCAATATAAAATCACCCAAATCAAATTATGCTACCTTCGACACTGTCTTAAGCCTATAATGAAGTCCATATTGACCATCTTTTACGTCCATTCCAGAATATCTATTTTTTGTCCATACCACCGGCCTCTGGTGCTCTACCTCTACTTGTCGGTAATTGAGACACTTACTAACTAACTTTGCAATACTGTTTTTTATACTATTCCACCAATAGACTTCTCTCAAGTCATATTACATCATTATGTAACCCGGATGGATAGAATTTGGATCTATGAGATCCCACCATGATCCTCTCTTCGAGTTCATCCACCATTGGTACACATAATCTACCATGATACCTCAATACACCACCCCCTTTTTTAAAATTCATCACCTTTTGCTTTTGAAAATTTGCCCTCGATTCAACCAAAGTAGGATCTTGGTCTTGTTTTTATTTCACTTCAGATACTAATGATTATTCAACCCCATTCATCACCACTACTCCTCCTTTGTTGGAATCCATTATTCAAACTCATAAATATGCAATTTTATGCACATCTTTTACTAACTCTTTCTTGTCTTCTTCATGAGAGGTAATACCCGTAGAAAACCTACTTAAAGCACATGGAATGACATTAGCTATACCTGGGTGATAAGAATACTCATGTCATAATGTTTCAGTAATTACAACCACTTTTTCTATCTGAGATTAAGCTATTTATGACTAAACACATATGAAAGACTTATGATTGGTGAACACATCTACATGAACACCATAAAGATAGTGACACCATATTTTTAAAGTGAATTCTACATCATCCAACTGTAGATCATAGGTTGGATAATTTTTCTCGTGAATCTTAATCTCTCTGGATGCATAAGCTATAAGTTTTCCATAATGCACCAACATGCAACCCAGTCGAACTCTGTACGTATCACAATATATTAGATATCCTTGTCTACCTTTTGGGGTAAGGTCATTACTTGACAGTAGTCAACCTTGTTTTAATTTCCTAGAATCTATTATCACAAGTTTCAGACTATTGAAACTTGACCGTATTCTAAGTCAACTTAGTCAGCAGGGATGAAATAGATGAGAACCCCTAGAAAAACCTTCTATTATAACCAGTCATTACCAAGAAACTTCTAATATCAGTCAAAGATGTGGGTCTAGGTCAGTTCTGTGCTACCTCTATCTTTTGAGTGTCAATTCGAATTCCATTACTGGAAATAATATGGCCTAAGAATGGCACAGACTTATGAGAATTCATACTTAGAGAATTTAGCATATAACTCCTTATTATATAGAGTTTGAAGAACTACTCTGAGATGACTACCATGATCCTCATCATTCCTCCAATAAATTAGAACGTTTTCAATGAATATAATCACAAACATATCTATATAATGCTTGAATACTCTGTTCATAAGGTCCATAAATGTTGCAGGATCATTGATCAAGCCAAATGACATGACCAGAAACTTATAATTACCATAATAAATCCTGGAACCTTTCTTAGGGGTATCACTTTCTCTTACTCTCAACTGATCATAGTCAGATCAAAGGTCTATCTTAAAAAATAAATGGCACCCTGAAGTTGATCAAGGAGATCATCATTTATCATAAAAGGATACTTATTCTTGATTTTTACCTTGTTCAACTGAGGGTAAACTAAGCACATTCTAAGAGAACCGTCTTTCTTTATTAAAAATAATACTAGAGCGCCTTAAGATGAGACACTTGGTCAAATGAAACCTTTCTCAAGAGGATCTTTCAATTGTTCTTTAAACTCTACTGGAGCCATTCTATATGGAGGAATAGATATAGAACCCATATCAAGAAGAGTATCTATACCAAAGTCTATCTCTCTTATAGGAGGGACTTTGGAATATCGTCGAAAAATACCTCTGGAAACTCACTCACAATTGGAAATGGCAAAATATTTTGTGTTTCATCACTAGAGTCATTAACTCGGACTAAGTGATAGATGCACCCCTTGGAAACTAACTTTATTTTTTAAGGTATAAAATAAAACGACACTTAAGTATTGTTGAACTACTCATCCATTAAATAATTGAAACTTAACTACTTGAGTTCAACACTCAACTGAGGCATAACAAGCATAAATCTAGTCCATACCTAGAGTGACCTCAAAATCTACCATATCTAACTCAACTAAGTTAATCATGGTTTCCTTGGGATTGAAAAAAATGGCACAACCACGATAAACTCTGTCAACTAGAATAGACTCACCACAGGTGTAAAACCACTAAAAGGTCTCACGAAGAATAACAACATTAGTGGTAATATAAAGAGTCATAAAACATAAACTCTCTCTTGGATCTAGCAAAGCATAAACTTTAAGAGTAAGGAATTTTCTCATACCAGTGAGAATATCTTGAGAATTCTCTTGCTCTTTGTGACTGATTTTGGAATTAGAAATTCTAGAGGATCAACTTTTAGTGTTTTGGTTATATATTTTTGTACCAAATATATTTTTTGGTGATTCTTTATGATTTGCAGTATCTATATCTTTCATGAAGGATATAAAGTCCAATTTTACCATTTTTCTATTTCAAAATTAGGTTTCCACATGAGGTGCTTGACTGGCCAGAACTACTATTTTGGGAGCATAGTTGTATTTATATAGGATAAGCGTACTTGTGATGATTATACCGCTTTACGTCAATATTATTGATCTTCTAGTAATTAAAAAAGTTATTTGAATTTATTTTTAAGGTTGTATTGTAACACTCAAAAGTCTATGACTTGTTCTAGAGCCTCCTTACAAGAACCAAAACTCAAAACACTGTTTCTAAGCCTAAAATAATGTTTTGAAACTAAGTAGGAAGTGTTAGAGTCAAAACATTAAGAAACGAGCATGATGTATGGAGGATTGTGAAATGTGTGCTAGTGTGCCTTGGCATGTTTCATGGAGTTTTAAGAGTACGAATTTAGTGAAATAGGTTAAAAAGGTACAAAATAAGTGTTAGAGTGTGTTTAGGGTCGAAACATCTGGATACGACTCTACAAGGACCACCCTAGGGGTCCTTGAGTAGGACCTATCCATTGACCCCAAACACTGCCCCATTGACAGTGTGCAACCACGAGCACTAACGACGAGCCGTCGGTTGGGAGATGCTCCGTCGTTTGTGCCATTGATTGACACTTGGTTAAAATCCCAAGGAATATCCAAAAAAACCCTCCTGTCACCAACAATAGAGTGACTGCATGGGGTCGTCGATGAAGCTATGTGGCGTCGACGGGGTCTTGTCGTTTGAGACTCTACTTCCCTTTCCAGAAATGTTTTAGTTAGGGGTGGTTAAGAAATTGATTGATTAATTAATTAAGGTCTTAGGTCGGTTATACTTGATTAATTAAAGACCATATAAGTATCCAAAGTCAACTAACTAACCTAACACCTCACTAATTCCCAAACCCACATCTCTCTAACATCTTTATAGCCTCTGAATTCCCAAACTCAAACTTCCATTGAAGGAACACAAGAGCTCTAAGTCAAGAAAAAATTCACCAAGCTTTTCATCCCAAATTCGTGGCAAGATCATCACTAAGGTATGGTTTATTTCATTTTTGAGATTCCTTCCCCCAAGAGGCCTCCCTTTCAAATATGATTGTCAACTTTCCAAAAAAACTAGGGTTTCACTCTAGACATGGGTTCCCTTTTAGAACGAAATTGTTATTCAATTGTGATGAATTATGGTCTTATATCATTGTTTAACTATGTAATTAGGTTTAATTTTTGATAATTACTCAAGTTTTTCCATTGAACCCTTGTCCTTTCCTCAACTTACTTTATCTTGGAATTCTATGATAATTTTGGAAGATGATGACCATATGAATATATAGAATAGTAATTGTTATGTATTACTTTTTGAATTTATCTTATTTATGCATTTGTATATTTATTCTTTTGTAATTAAAGTATGAAGACAATGTAAGGTAAATAAGGCATGAAGGCTGATTCTTCTTGAATTCAATTATGAAGTATGATTTACTTAGATTGTAATGCTTCTATTTCTAATGTGTGGTTGTGAAGTTGATAAAAAGTATTCCTCATCCTTAAACCAAGACTATTCAATTTGTTATGAAGTATGCGAGAATTTTAAGATATGATGATTATATGATTAAAAGTAACTTCTCATGATTATGAGGAACTGCCGATTGAGAGGCTTACTCACTTGTAGATGGTTTTGTAAAGTGAAAGGGTAGTTCTCACTTATGAATACCTATGAGCTAGTACGATGAAATGTTCACATAGGGGTCTAGAAAATACTAATGTGATATTGTATGAAGAGTATAATGACTACTAAAGGGAATAATGCTTAGCACCGAAAAGGCAGGTAAATGATATAAAGGTCTCACGTTTAGTAAGTTCGGCCTCTCGGTTGGATGTTTTTTCACATTTAGTAAGCCCGGATTCCCAAGAAATGTGTTATCTCATGAAATGGAAACCTCCACGTTTATCAAGTCAAGGTTTCTAGTAAAAATATCCTTTACCTTTGACTATGTGCCCACATAATATTATAGCTTAGTGGATCTAGCTAGATATCGATGTACGAATGGTTACACCTTAACCAAGTGTTGTTCCTCTGTTTTAGGTGTGGGAGGAGAACACCAGATCTAATGTATCTCACATGGTCTTATGTAGTACACTTATTTCCCTAATGTAATTGTAACATTCCAGAAAATATACTCGTCTGTTGAAGAGTCTATTAAGTTTTAAGAATAGGTATTAGGGGTAGATAGGCATACCAATGCCCAATATAAAATAATATTGGTCATATTAGAGAATATTGTCTTAAGGGCATTAGCCAATTTATATGTATTAAGATATACTTTTATGTACAAATGACCCAATCCAAGCTTGTTTAGGATCTATACCTGCAATGAAGAGACTAATCTAAAAATTAATTTCTTAGTTGTGAACATTAGGTACCAGACATCTAAGTTTCACGACTAGGTACCAAAGCACATGATCATTCAAAATTATCATGTAGAGTAACAAGTGCCCAAGGATATATTGAGGATCCTTGGACAACAAGAAATGAGCAGCAACACATGTGCAAGCACATGAGCTAATCGGCCAAAGGACAATCCCAATCAAATTAAGTTAGGGCGGTTGGGGGGCAGGCACGCGCACGGCTCAAGCCATGTGGGACCTAGATTACTAACCAAATCTAGTCTCTATATAACTTACATAACTATCTAACTAACCTAGGACTAACAAAAATTAACTAACTAGTGCACCTGAACACCTAAGACCTAACCGGTTGACACTAGCCTAGTAACTAACTCAAGAAACATCCTAGTACCTAACCTAGGATGGTCCAAAGGGGTTGATTATGGTACTAGTTACTTAGGGGTACTTAGTAATTACCCTAATTCACTTAATTAATTAAATTAGAAACTTAATTAATTGATTTAAAATCATGGTCTTAGCCGGAACCCTTAGAAAATTTCCAGATTTGTCTAAGTCAAATGTTCTTTTGTTTTTAGTCAATTTAGCAGGGGAGTTTTGGGAATTTGATAAATGACTTATTTAATTAACTTAATTATCCTAAGTTGAATTAGTCAATATCAGTTACTAATACTTAGACTCATGTTCAATTACTAGAAAACCTACGACAGAAAACAGTGAACAAGAGGGAGAAAAGTAGAAAATCTCTTAGGCGATTCCAAGGTGACTCTTCAAGGTTTTCGTGTAAAGTACAAGGTGATCTTTCTAGATTAAATTATATAGTAAGGTATGGGTTTTATCTCTTGGTTTGATTTTCTCAAGAGGCTTTTCAAACGTTTCAAAATCAAGAGATTTGAAACAACGGTTGTTCCCAACGAAACTTTTGAATGTTCATATCCCTAGGTCTCCCTATTTTCGAGATCTAATAGTATGTATATTTTAAAATATAGAGCATTTTGTTTTTATATGGTGCTAACTGATAATTATTTGTAGGTTTTTATGATTTGATAATGTATATTTAGACCTATAAGTTAGATCTATATAATAAATGCCCAATTGTGTTCGAGAAGATGAAATTGTTATAAGTCATTTATGAAATTCAATTTATTGTTGAAAGGGATGAAGATTTCGATTACTAATTGTGTTTTACAGTAGATGTGTTTGTAATTGTTTGGAATGCAATGTTTCCAAGAAGAAATAAGAATGAGAATCAAAACTAGTTAATGAATCTTCAATGCCAAATTAACTTAGTAGCTTAGCCAAACTAAGCACTGAATTGTTCTTATGATCTAATCAAAACAAATGTTATAAGTTGGCTTGTTTAGAATGGTGAGATCATTATAGTATATACATGAAGTTATCTGAAGAAAGCTTCCATGATAATATCATGAAAGTTGCTTAGTGAAAGTTTGGCTTATGCGAATAAATTGGCTTACAATGTAATTTCCAAAATGTAATATAAAAATTGGCTAATGACAAAGTTATACCAAATTAAAAATGACCAATGTAACTCAATGAATTCATAACCAAGGGTATGCCAATCATTGGTACAAGTACCAACATACCTTATCCAAATGAACTATGAATATAGTAGTACATTGAATAAGTTTATAACTTTCATAAAGAATGGTATAAGGCTACCAAATGACATTGAGCAATATAAGGTGAGTAATACATATCTAAAAGCTAATGAATTATGAAATTTACCAGAATGGAGTGTCAAAGTAAGTAAGAAAAGTCTCACTTGCACCTAAATGATAATGTTAAAGATACTCACATAAGAGGGTGTTAGAAATCGCGAGACAAGTCTCATTAACACCATCATGATAATGTAAGGTTTAAGTTCACATTCATCAAGTAAATAAAGGGATGAAAATTTATCAATTGAGTTAATCATACCTCATATTAGAAGAAAGCTTCCATAATGTATGAGCCAACTTTAAATGTTAAGAAGTATAAGAAATTGGGGAAAGAGCCGGTACACTAGCAATGAGTTTGTGCAAGCACATATAAGCCTCATGAGATGAGTCTAACACCAAGATGGATAATTAGTCTCCGAAATCTCCTAGTCTTTGAACTATACTGCCATCATAGGAACTAACCAGTGGATTCCACCTAAAAGAGATAGGTAGTATTCGGTTTCACTTTGGCAGGTGAACCACCCCTTTTCAGTGTGGGGCAGACACTGGATTTCATGTTTAGCTCACATGATATATGTTGATTAATGGTCAAAGAAAGTACTCGGTTTCACTTTAGCTGTGAACCACCTCTTTTCGGTGTGGGGAAGACATTGGACTTGGTTTCATTTTAGCCGGTGAACAACCCCTTTTCAGTGTGGGGTAGACACTGGATTTCATGTTAACTCACATGATATAGGTTCACTTTCATCGGTGAACCACCTCTTTTCGGTGTAGAGCAGACAATGGATTTCATGTTAGATCACATGATTTTAATGCTAAAGATTTCATTAAAAAAGTAAGAAAGAAAGAAGAAGAAATGTATTATTAATACTATCATTCCTTATTTGAATTGTTTAATCTATTGAAAGATGGCTCTTTAGTTTAAGACATATTATATCACTCTTATGTCGTAGTTATATGAAGTCTCAGTATACTTTATTAAGTTTTAAAAAGTTTAAAACTTTCTGCAAATTTAAATGTATGATTGTGATGAAAGCTAAGAAGATGCTTGTATGCGACCTCTGAGAGGTTAACTACGCCGGTCTCATCTTGGGTATAGTTTTCAGGTGTGACGGTAATAAGGTAAGTGAATAATTCAAGTATGTGAACTATTATTGGGGCTTGTATTAAAGGTTACTACATAGGGTGATAGAGGGTATCTGACTTCTCTTACCCATTGCATATACGTGATCCTAAGGGAGGTCCTGAGTAACGTTCTTGTACGATTAAGTTGATTAAATATTATGCATTCCAAGTTAAATATGACCTTATGAATCAAGGATGTTATGCAAAAGTATGAGGTTATGTTGTATGCATGTAGTAGGTGGCTTGAGGTGATGCTTAGCCTTTGAAAGGGTTATATGGTTCTATTCTTGGCATTGCACAAGTGTTGCTTTAGGTTGACTATGTGTTTTGTTAATACAATGATTTAGTTGGCTTGTAATGGTTCTCATATATATGCATGTTAGGTTAATTTTTGTAATGCATGGTTTTGATTAAATTGAGGCTTTTCTCATGCATTGATGAGTTTATGTATAGGAGTCATACTTATTACATGTGCTTTGTAACCCATATTTCTTCTTTTTTCCCTAACATTGGTTCCGTACATTAAAAAGCTTCCAGACTAGTTTGCAAGGATACTTGGACTTCTTCTCCAAGTAGTTGGTGAGTCCTCCAAGTTCGCGGATGGTGCCTTTTGATCTACCTTAGTAGCATTTTTATAGTCTAAAGAATTTATTTCTCTCCTATTGTTAATGATATTGTTGTAAGTCCTATGTGGCAATTATGGATTTGTATAAGGTCTATGCCCAAATGTTCTACTTCATTATAAATTGTTTAATGTGTGTCGATATTATTAGACTAAATCCTTATATCTTGGTTATGTTGACTAAACGAGAAGCCTATATAAGCTTCCTATGCGAGGAGTCTAAGTAAACTCCATATGTAGTATGCGAGAGGTCTATGTAAACCTCAATATATAAAAAGTTTTAATTTTTCCTCATTTTAACCTATGATATGTTATGACGAATGTTGAGGACGACGACGTCGGTTACGTCTAGGGGGTGCTCGTCGTTCTTGATAAACTTGGTGTCAGATTATCAGGTTGAATAATATTAGGATTGATGTCTCACTAAACAACGTTAGGTAGAATCTTGTTCAAGATTATGAAGCGCGCCACAATTATGAATGAGAGGTTATGTGATGCCTAGGAAAGTCTCACTTTGTTTTTATTCTTGAAGTCGTGCCTCATCCTTAACTCTGCATGTCCTTATCTTCTAATGCATATTTTCTTCTTATAGACAATGAATACAAAAAGGAAAAATGCTCGAAGGACCGAAGAGGAGAATGTGAATGAGTCGGTTCCCCCTTCGGCTCCTCAAAACACTCAAGTTCCTAGTGAAAAAGGGACTATGTCTAATGTTGAGATAAAGGCGACCATTCATAGCTTGAATCAAGTGTTTGCTACTAAAGTTGTTAGGGATGCTAGGGTCCAAGTGAACCCCAATGTTAGCACCATCGCATCAAAGATAAGGGATTTCACAAGGATGAATCCCCCTACTTTCTTTGGTTCTAAGGTGGAGGAAGACGTGCAAGAGTTTATTGATGAAGTGTTCAAGGTACTAGATGTTATGGGGGTGTATTCTCAATAAAAGGCGTAAATATCCGCCTATCAAGTCAAAGATGTGGCTCAAGTTTGCTATGAGCAATGGAAGGATGAGAGGCCGATTAGAGAAGGCCGAATTACTTGGGGAGCTTTCAAGACGATCTTCCTTGATAGGTTTTTCCCTTGGAACTAAGGGCGAGTAAAATGAAAGAATTCATCAACTTACGCTATCCAAGTATGCTTATACTATTGTGGCAGATTTTAGAGTTTGTTATGGGGGTATCCAACATTGTGATGAATGAATGTAGGTCTTCTATGTTGATTCCTAGCATGGACATCTATAATCTCATGCTTCATTCTGAACAAATTGAAGAGCAAAAGCTTAATAAAATTGGTAGAGAATTGAAGAGGATAAGGGCCGAAGATAGAAATTCTTAAGGCTAGATTTGAGGTGCAATATAATCCAAGGTTCAAGAAAAGGTTCCCCATTAATGTATTTCCACCATTCTAAGGGTAAACAAAGGTAAATGGTCTACACCAAAGATTACGGAGGAGAAAGGTAGTGGTACTTATGTTGAGAAGTCTACTTGTACTAAATGTGGTAGAAAACATGAAGAGGACTGTCTAGTTGGCGAGGAATTATTGTGATTGTGGAAAGAGTGGTCACATGAAGAGGGATTATCTTATGATGAAGACTCAAGGGAGATAAAATGCTTAAGAACAACCAAGTGCTCCCAATCTCGATGCCTCTAAGAATAATCGCTTCTATGCTCTCTATTGTAGGGGTGATCAAGAGGAGTCTCCCGATGTCATTACCGGTATGTTATGAGTGTTCTCTATTGATGTTTATGTTTTACTAGATCCCGGTGCTACCTTATAATTTCTAACCCCTCTTATAGGTAGAAAGTTTGATGTTTTACCCCATAATTTAATGGAAATTGTTTCGGTTACAACCTCGGTGGGTGACTCCTTTTTGGTTAGAAGAGTCTTTAGGAATTGTCCAATATCATCCCCAATAGAGTTACTTTGCTTGACTTCGATGTCATATTAGGTATGGATTGATTGCATGCTTGTTTTGCTTCTATAGGTTGTACGACAAGGGTAGTCAAGTTTCAATTCCCAAATGAATCGGTCTTAGAATGGAAGGGGGTAACTCAATCCCAAGAGGTCGAATTATTTCAAATCTAAACGCATAAAAATGATCTATAAAGGGTGTCTTTATCATGTTTTAAGGGTCAAGGACCTTGAATCCAAAATTCCTCCATTAGAGACGGTGCCCGTAGTGAGGGATTGCTAACGTAACTAGCAGAGGGAGGGAGTGCTACGAGCTTCCGGCCGGCTCATCCTCAAAATCTGAAAAGAAATTCTTTCACGATGAATTGCCCAAAATTCCTATGGAACAGGAAATAGTATTTGGCATAAACTTGTTGGAGATACAAAACCTATTTCAATCCCTCTTTACCGGATAGCTCCGGCCGAGTTGCAAGAATTTAAGCTTTAAATCAAGGATTTACTTGACTAGGGTTTCATAAAACCTAATATTTCTCCTTGGGGGTTCTCCAGTGTTGTTTGTAAAGAAGAAGGATGGGCCCCTTAGGATGGGCATTGACTATTATCAACTAAATAAGGTTAATGTAAAGAACACGTATCCTCTCCCTAGAATTGACTATTTGTTTGATCAATCACAAAGGGCAAGCTACTTTTCTAAGATTGACATGAGGTCGGGTTATCACAAACTTAAGGTGAGAGGAGAGGACATACCTAAAACGGCTTTCCGAACTAAGTATGGTCATTATGAGTTCCTAGTCATGTCTTTTAGTCTAAAAAATGCCCCGATGACTTTCATGGGCCTAATGAATAGGGTGTTTTGAGATTACCTTGAATTTTGTGATCGTATTTATTGATGATATTTTTGTGTACTCCAAGAGTTAAAATGAGCATATGGATTATTAAGGTATTGTATTGCAAGTTTTTAATGAACACTAACTATTTACCAAGTATATAAAGTATGAGTTTATTTAAGATCGGTTGTGTTCCTGGGTCATATTATCTCAACTGAGGTTATATATGTTGATCCAAGAAAGACGGAGGCGGTTAAAAATTGGCCTAGACCTTTCACTCCAACCTACATTAGAATTTTCTTGGTTTTAGCCGTGTATTATAGGAGGTTTGTAGATGGATTTTCATCCATGGGCTCTCCTTGGAATACCTTGACCCAGAAGACTGTTAAATTCGAGTGGTCGGAGGCATGTGAAATAAGTTTCCAAGTATTGAAAGATAGGCTCACCTGGGCTCCGTTGTTGACTTTATCGGAAGGTACCAAAAATTGGGGTATATTGCGATGCTTCACGAGTAGGTTTGGATTGTGTCCTTATGCAACATGGTAAGGTAGTAGCCTATGCCTCTATACAACTCAAGGATCATGAGAAGAAATACCCAACTCATGATATTGAATTAGCGGTCGTAATGTTTGCTTTGAAATTTAGGAGACATAAATTGTATGGTTTCCATGTAGATATATTTTAGAAGTCTTCAATAACTGTTCACTCAAAAGTAGTTGAATCTTCCACAATGAAAATGGTTGAACTATTGAAGGATTACGACATCAGTGTTCCATACCATCCCAGTAAGGCCAATGTGGTTGCAAATGCTATAAGTCGTATAACCATGGGTAGTGTATCTCATATGGAAGAACGTAAAAATTACCTATTAAAAGATGTTCATAGGTTGGCTCGGTTGGGAATTTTCGGTTGGAAGACTCTCCAAATAGTGGTTTTATAGTGAATCATAACTCTGAATCATCTTTAGTGGTTAAGGTGAAGTCTAAGCAACACCTTGACGCTTTATTGATTGAATTGAAGGAATCGTTTCTTGGAAAGTTCAATGAGTCTTTCTATCAAGGGGGGGGGATGGTGTACTTAGATACCAAGGAAGGTTGTGTGTACCGACTGCAGATGACTTGAGGAATCGAATTTCGGAACAAGCTCATGTTTCCCGATATTCTATTAATCTAAGTGCCACCAAGATGTGCCGTGAACTCAAAGAGGTATATTGGTGGGATGGTTTGAAAGGGGACATAGCAAAATTTGTAGCTAGGTGCCCTAATTTTCAACAAGTAAAGGTCAATCATCGGAAGTCGGGTATTTTTACTCAATTAATACATAATCCTACTTGGAAGCGGGAAGACATTAACATGACTCGATACAGGTTATTATGTATAGGTTGACCAAATCCACGCACTTTATCCCCGTTAAATCTACTTACTCGGTAGAGTAGTACGCTAGATTATACCTCAGAGAAATTGTAAGGTTGCACGATATCCCTCCGTCCATTATTTTAGATAGAGATGATCAATTCATTTCTCGACTCTAGAGGTATTTTCAAAAAGGTTTAGATACACAAATGAAGCTTATCACTGCTTTTCACCCTCAAACTGCCATACCCGGGTCCTAGACCCTATATGAGACCGACATCATTAACCACTCAGAGGTCGCAGACAAACCTCCTCCTAGTTTTAATCATAATTATACAGTTAAATTTGGCATAAAATTTAAAACTTTTTAACTTTACTGAAGTGTAGTTAGACTTTATATAATTCTTGCATAAAGTGATATACTAACAACTCAAAATAAACAACCATCTATTAACAGATTAAACAATTGAAATGAAAAATTCATAATATCATTAATAGTTGCCAAACCGGCCTTAATACAAAATCTTGAACAAATGTTTAAAAGGAAACACTAGGTACAACATCCACTAGCTATGTCTAATCTACTAAAGCTAGAAAATAAAGCGTAGGCATCCTTGAACTCAAGAAGACCTACCAAAGTCTGGAGGTACTATTCCAAACAGCTTTGACTTATATTCAATCTTCCTCAAGGACCTCCACCTATAAAAATAGTAATTGTATATGGGATAGTACACACTTGTGCTAAGTATGGGTGTATACACATAAACACATAAGTAATATGCATGATCAAGGAAAGCTCTTCCTATAGCAACATGCAATTTTTGGAAAGTGAAGTCATTTAACTATCCTAATTCGTTATTTATGAATCATGCTATGAATAGGCATATTTTAATGCATTTACAGCACACAACTCATTTTCTATGTGAATATAAGACCTTGGAATCATGAACATAATTTTAAAACAACTCGAGCAAAATATAATATTTTTGCTCCCCTTAGGCCGAGAGTTCCCTCTTCCAGACTTAGTTTATTTTTAAGTCTTTTCTTCTTTTTATTGTGTAGTTCAATGATTTCCTTTGATCCTATGTTTTGCTTACAAGTGCAGTGATTCATTGTTGTCCCATTGCTACAATGAATCAAGTAAGTAATCCAAATGACTAAGGTAATGATTTGATTACCCTACTCACAAGTTCTCCTTTACATTCTTGTTAAATTGGACATGAAGTCCTTATAAGCCAATCTTTATTGTCTATGTCCATTCTTTGATAATGTGCATAATATAAAGATTCTAGGGCATATATTCATACTCCAATTTATAAGTCATTATATTTTTCTTCATTTTTTGGCATAAGCCAATAACTGTTAAAACTTCATTCTTATCAAACACTGATGATTTGACATACTTATGCTTTTGCTTAGTTAGTTCACTTTGAACTTATATTTCTTCTTATTTGATCTCATGTTCACCTTGAATATGGTAGGTTGACTTAGGATATTCTTTTAAGACTTTCATTGGGATCTTTTTGTGCAATGCCTAAGAATGACTTACATTATTATTTAGTCTAACCTCACCCTTTGGTCATCCTATCCGAACATCTCTCATCTTCCTAGTTCTTTCTTTATTTCTTACTTTCTTAAAGAAATATTTAGTATTTAAGCGACGTAGATCATGTGAGCTACCATGAAATCCAATGTCTTCCCCATACTGACAAGAGGTGGTTCACTGGTCAAAGTGAAACCGAATACATCCTAACTTTCTTAGGTGTATCCACTAGCTAGTAACCTATGCTGGCGACATATTTCAAATACCAGGAGAATTTGGAGACCCTTATCCACCTTGGTGGTAGTCTCATTTCATGAGGCTTACATGTGCTTGCACAAGCTCATTACTAGTCTATTGGTGCTTAGCTCAATTTATTATACTTTACAACTTTTAGAGTTGACTCATACACTATGGAAGCATTCTTGTAGTATGAGGTATGCTTAGCTCAATGAATGACTTGTCATCCCCTTCTATACTTGATGAATATTAACTTAAATCTTACATTATAATTATGATGTGAATGAGATTTGTCTCACAATTTCTAACACCCTCTTATGTGAGTATATTTAACACAATTGTTTAGGTGCAACTTAGACTTCTCTCACTTCCTTAAACACCCCATTCTAGGTCAATTTCATAACTCATAAGTTTTTAGGTCTTTCATTACTCACCATATGTTGTTCAATGTTATTTGGTAGTCTTGTACCATTCTTTATGAGAGTTATAAGTACTTATTCAATGTGCTACTATGTTCACGAGTTCATTTAGATAGGGTATGTTCGGACTTGTCCCAATCATTGGTATACCCTAGGTTATGAGTTCATTGAGTTACATCTTGTCAAGTTAATCTTTAACATGTATTTGGCCTTACAAGAAACAGCATAATTTACATTGTCCATATAAGATATGTATGACTTAGTCATTCGCCAATTCTATTACATATATTGGAAATAATTTGCTTGCCAATTTATTGGAATAAAGCAAACACTAAATACTTGTCACGATATTATCACTAGCCAAGTCAATTAACTTCATGTATATAGTATAGTAATCTCATGTAGATGATACTCTAATCATACGGATCTAACCTATAGGTCTCATTCGTCATTATCAAATCATGGAAGCCTAAACATAATGATCAGTTAGAACCACATACCAACAACATGCTTGACATTTGCATTATAAATACTAGTAGAATCGGAAATAGGGAGAACTAGGGAGACAAACATTCGACAATTTCATTGGGTACAACACTAGTTTTGGTTTTCTTGAATTAAAAATTTATGAATAGATTCCTGGGGAAAGGAATCCAAGATATAAACCCATATGTCACTGTGGAATTGAATCTACGAAGATCGCCCTTTACTTTGCACGAAAATCTTGAAGAATTGCCTTGAAATCGCCTAAGGAGAACCGAGAGTATTTTTCTATTTTTCTTACGTTTATACACTATTTTTTAGTCGTGGGTTTCTACTGGATAAACATGACTCTAAGTATTAAGAAATGAATATTGATTAATTCAACTTAGGTTAATTAACTTAATTAAATAAATCAATTAGCTAATTACCAAAACGCCCCTCCTAAATTGACTAAAAACAGTAGAGCATTTGACTTAGCCAAATTCCAAAAATTAGCTAAGGGTCTCGGGTTTGGCCATGAATTTGAATTAATTAATTGAGTTTCTAATTTAATTAATTAAGTGACCTAGGGTAGTTACAAAAGTACCCCTATAAGACCATAACCAACCCCATTGGACCATCCTAGGTTAGGTACTAGGATGTGTCTTTAGTTAGCTACTCGGCTAGTGTCACCCAGTTAGGTATTAGGATTTCAGGCACACTAGTTAGTTCAATTTAGTCAGTCCTAGGTTATTTAGATAGTTAAGTAAGTTATTTAGAGTCTAGGATTGTTTAGGAATCTCGTCCCCACGTGGCTTGACCCGATGCGTGTCGGCCCCTTAACCACCCTTACCGAATTGGTTGGACTTGCTCTCTTGGTCTCTCGGTCGATAGCACATGTGTTTCACAGCACTTTCCTAGTCGTGCACTCTTTAGTTGCACTTGGAAAGTTAACTTCTTGTTCCAAGGATCCTCACTATGTCCTTGGGCACTACTTAATCTACATTATCATTTTAAATGATAATGTGCTATGGTACCTAGGCTTGACACTTGGATGCCTCATACCTAATGTGTGTAAGCTATGAAATCAAAAAATTTAGCTTACGGTATTCATTGAAGGTACACTTCCTAAAAAAGCTTGGATTGGAGCATTTGAACATCAAAGTATATCTTAAGTTACCTGTTAAAACATAGAAATTGGCTAACACCCTTAAGAAAATAAACCCTAACATGCCCACTGTTACTGAATATTGGGAATAGGGATGTCTATATACCGCAATACATATTCTTAAAACCTAATAGATTGTTCACTAGACAAGTACATTTTATGGAAAGTTACATTGTCCCCACCCTTAGGAATATTCTTCCATGAATGAAACTACACATCATTTTGAAACAAACAGGGTATTTTTGAAAAACACATCAACATAGTTGTAACTTTACTCTTTGTGAATATCTGATTCACAACTTACTCTAGATGAGGCACATCACTTAAAGCTTATCTGAAGCTTCATACCTGAGATTGAGGAACTTCCTTCTCAATCTCACTTTAACTCAATGCACATCACAACTCATGCGACACACAAATCACGTCAACGCTATACAAAAACAACAACATGAATGCAAGCATGAACTCATATTAACTAATATAGTGCAAGTATAAAACACACAATTATGGACTTAAAACACCGAAAGTGACTAATGCACTAAAATTTAGAGTTCCATAAACAAAATAAGACTTAGGAAGAGTATATCTATCCTCAAGAAATGAACAAGTGGGGGTAACAGGATATCATGTCGGCCTCGGCCTCCCATGTTGCTCCCTCAACAAGGTGGTTCCTTTACAACACCTTTACGGTTTCAACCTCCTTGTTCCTCATCTGCTTAACTTGGCGATTCAAAATTTCAACTGGAACCTCTTCATAAGAAATTTTCTCATTGACTCCTAACCCCTCTTCAGGCAGGATATATGTTGGATCACCTAGACACGTTTTAAGTATCGAAACATGAAACGTTGGATGAAAAAAAAGCCAAGTCATTTGGTAACTTCAGTTCATAGGCAACATTCCCTACTCGTTGTAAGACCTTATAAGGACCTATATACCTCGGACTCAACTTTCCTTTCTTACCAAACCTCATCACCCTTTTCATGAGTGATATCTTCAGGTAGACTTGATTATCTACCTCGACTTCAAGAGCCCTCTTCTTGTTATCACCATAGGATTTTTGACAACTGTAAGTAGTAGCCAATCTATCCTTGATCATTCTCACATTTTCCATAGCCTCATGTATGATCTCAGGGCCAAGGATGAAAGACTCTCCTACCTTAAACCAGCCAACTTGGGACCTATATCTACTGCCATACAGTGCTTCAAGAGGTGTCATCCTAATACTGGAATGATAGTTATTATTATAAGAGAACTCAATTAGTGGCAAGTGAGAATCCCAACTCCCCTTGAAGTCAATAACACATGCTCTCAGCATGTCTTCAAGGATCTTAATGGTACACTCTGCTTATCCATCTGTGTGAGAATGAAAAGCAATACTGAGTTTCACCTGTGTACCATCTTTAGGAAAGATTTCAAAAGTGAGAAGTGAACTGGGATCCCCTATCAAAAATAATAGATAAAGTGATCCCATGCCACCTCACTATCTCATCAATATATAGCTTGGCATAATCTTCGGTCCAGTAAGTAGACTTCACAGGAATGAAATAAGCAGACTTAGTCATCCTGTCAACAATGACCCAAATGGAATCATACAGTTTTCTGGGCAGACCAACCACAAAGTCCATATTAATAGCCTCCCACTTCCATGTTGGGATCTCAATCAACTGGGTAAGACCTCCAGGATTAAGGTGTTCGTCCTTCACCTGTTGTCGATTCGGGCACTCCTCCACAAACTTAGAAATATCTCGCTTTTATACCTTCCCACCAATAGATCTCCTTGAGATCATGATACATCTTTGTGAAACCTGGATGAATGGAATACCTGGAGCCATGAGCCTATACAATAATATTAGGTCTAAGATTATCAATATTGGGCACACACAATCTTCCCTTGTATCTAAGCACACCATCCCACCTAGAGAGAATAGTTCATTCATCTTACTCAACACTGAGTCTTTCAACTCCACGAGTTCTAGGTCGAGATGCTTCTTAGCTTTAACATCTACAACAAATCAGGATTCAGAACTAGAAAGAGTTGAAACACCCTCACTTGGTGTATCTACCAGTCGTACACCTAACCTAGCCAATTGGTGTACCTCTTTAACCAGCTCCTTCTTCTCGTCATCAATATGAGAAACATTGTCTATGCTCAATCGTCTCAAAGTATCAGCCACTACATTGGCCTTACTTGGGTGATACTGGACACTCATGTTATAATCCTTCAGCAGCTCTAGCCATCTTCTATGATGAAGATTCAATTCTCTCTGTGTAAGACCATACTGAAGAATTTTATGGTCAGTAAATACATTAACATGTATACAATATATGTAATGTCTCCAAAGTTTTAACACAAATACCATAGCAGCTAACTCAAGATCATGGGTAGGGTAATTCTTCTTGTGGATTTTCAACTTTCTTGATGCATATGCAATCACCTTGCCATCCTGCATAAAAAAGAAATATCCCAAACCTACTAAAAAGGAATCACAGTGCACCACATACCCTTTACCACTCCTTGGCAAAGTGAGAATTGGGGCTGAAGTGATTCGGTCTTTGAGATCTTCGAAGATCTTTTCACAAGTTTTAGACCACTCAAACTTCTCCTTCTACTTTGTTAAAGTTGTTAATGGAGAAGCAATAGCGGAAAATCCCTCAATAAACCTGTGATAGTTATTAGCCAGACCCAACAAACTCCGGATGTCTGCAGGAGTGGGGGTCTCGGATAGTTCTTTATTGACTCAATCTTTCTGGATCAACCTCTACACCCTGGTCAGACACCACATGACCAAGGAAGGTCATTGATCTCAGCCAAAACTCACATTTTCTGAATTTTGCATACATCTCATGTTCCCTGAGTACTTGCAATGTCATTCTTAAATGTTGTTCATGCTCTTCTCTGATATTAGAGTATATGAGTATGTTATCTATGAATACTATGACAAAAGAATTGAGGTATTCATGGAATACCCTATTGATAAGGTCCATAAACGCAACTGGTGCATTAGTGAGACAAAATGACATGACAAGAAACTCGTAATAACCATACCTAGTACGGAACGAAGTCTTAGGAATGTCCTCTTGTCTTATTCTAATCTGGTGATACCGTGACCAGAGATCTATTATAGAAAAGAAACTTGAACCTTGGAGCTGATCAAATAGATCATCAATTCTGGGAAGAGGGTATTTGTTCTTTATAGTGACTTTGTTGAGTTGCCGATATTCGATACACATTCTAAGGGTTCCATCTTTTTTCTTAACGAACAACACTGGAGCACCCCATGAGGATATGCTCGGCTGTATGAAGCCCTTATAAAGTAGATCTTTTACCTGCAACTTCAACTCTTTGATTTCAGTTGAAGTCATTCTATAGGGAGGAATGGAAATTGGTTTGGTGTTGGGATATAAGTCAATGCCAAAGTCAATTTTGCGTTCAGGAGGGATTCCCGGTAAATCCTCCGGAAAGATATCTTGAAACTCATTCACTATGGACACAGAGTCTATGGAAGGAACTCCATGTTCGAAGTCATTGACTCTGACTAAATGGTATAAATACCCCTTAGATAACATCTTATTGGCTTTAAGATGGGAAACTGCTTAACCTGTTGGATTTGAACTACACCCTTCTAATTCAAACTCTAATTCATTAGGAAACTGAAACCTTACTATCATGTTTCGACAGTCTATGGTAGCATAGCATTTATGGAGCCAATCCTTACCCAAAATTATATCAAAGTCAAGCATGGTTGATTCCATTAGGTCAACATAGGTAACTATATCAAGAACAATTATTCGGCAATCTCTATATACTCTTTCAGTTCTAATGTAGTCTCTTATGGGTATACTAACTAGAAAAGGTTGATGCAAGATATCAGGAAGCAAGAAAATTTTACAATATACTAAAGGATTAACAAAATACAAGGTGGATCATGGATCTAACAATGCATACACACTAAAAGAAAAGACATGCAAGGTACCAATGACCACATCAGCTGACTTCTCCTGCTCCTCTCTACCTTTCAAACGATAGAACCTGTTCCTTTTGGGAGGCTTAGCTGCAGCAGTAGGATTAAGCCGAGTCTTAGTATCTTCCTTATCCTGATTCTTCACATGTGGTCAGTACCTGATCATATGACCACTCTTACCGCACCCATAGCAGGAATTAGAACCTACCATGCACTCACCTCCATCCAAACGCCCACACTTACCACAAGAGTTTCTGTCACGCTGGCATTTATATCATTGCCTTTCTTGGGGCCAGACTATCCCCCTTTGGCATTAGTGTTCCTGGAAGGAGTAGGATTACCTTAGTGCTGGTGCCCCTTCTTGAACTTGGGCCTATCCCGGACTCCAAACAAACTCCTACCAGTGCTAGAACCAGCCTGATCTGAGGGCCTAGGCTTCTTGCCTTCTCGGCCTCTCTTCCTCTAACGAATCTCCTCCATCTTCTATTCATGTACCATCAACCTAGCAAGGTCCATGTTATCATGCAACATAGACTCCTAACATTCTTCCTCAAAATCGATACACCAGTCACAAACTTACTCATCTCATCCCTGCTACTAGACACCAGGGAAGAAGAATATTTGGAATGTTTAACAAACTTCAAGGAGTATTCCTTGATTGACATACCTCCCTGACGTAGGTTGACAAACTCCTCAACTTTATCCTCTCTCAGCTCTCTGGGAAAGAACCTTTATAGGAATGCAGTCTTAAGAATGTCCCAAGGGATGGGGACTTCTCCTTATGCTCGTCCATCTACCCACATCTTGTACCATACCTGAGCCACATCCTTGAGCTTGTATGCAGCTAACTCAGCATTTTCCTCTTTTTTAACACCCATAGCACAGAGAATTTTGTAGAACTCGTCAAAGAACTCTTAGGAATTCTCATTGGTTGTGTACCCGAAGTAGACTTGAGGATTCATTCTAGTGAAATATCCCACTTTTCTAACCATGGTGCTAGCATGTGGGTTGTCCTTGGGAGCACCCTTTCTAGTGGTCTGGGCTGTGATAGCCTTTGCCTGAGCACTGATGGCTTGGGACATCTCAACCAGTGTTGTTCTCACTTCTCCATCCATCAACGCAGCTAGGTTAAAAGGAACTTGCACTCCAACAGCTGGGGCTTGAGGAGGAGCTTGGTTTCCCCAAGCAGCTACTTCTCCAACTCTCCTGAAGTTAGGTGCTATCATGACACAAAATGTCAAAATACTATATAGCACGATAAAAAGTATAAGAAGGGAAGATTCTTAACATCACTAAGTCTCTAAGTCATGGATATGGTGCACTTCACAACAAAATGATAGAAATTACACAACGTGGTTGTTTTGAGCCTTAGTTCCTAGGAAATGTAACCTCATGCTCTAATACAAAGTTTGCCACACCCGGGTCCTAGACCATAGATAAGACCGGCATCATTAATCTCTCAGAGGTTGTAAACAAGCCTCGTTTTAGCTTTCATCACATTCGTACAGTTAAATTTAGCAGAAATTTAAAACTTTTCAACTTTACTGAAGTGTACTTAGACTTCATATAATTCTTGCATAAGAGTGATATACTAACAGCTCAAAATAAACAACCATCTATTAACAGATTGAACAATTGTAATGAAGAATTCATAATATCATTAATAGTTGCCAAACCAGTTTTAATACAAAACCTTGAAAAAATGTTTGAAAGGAAACACTAGGGACAACATACACTTGCTATGTCTAATATACTAAAGCTAGAAAATAAAGTGTAGGCATCCTTGAACTCAATAGGACCTGCCAAAGTCTGGAGGTACTAGTCCAAATAGCTTCAACTAATCTTCAATTTTCTTCAAAGACCTGCACCTATAAAAATAGAAATTTTATATGAGTTAGTACACTCTTGTACTATGTATGGATATATGCACATAAACATATATTGACTATGCATGAGCAAGGAAAGCTCTTCCTATAGCAACATGCCCTTTTTAGAAGTAAAGTCATTTCACTGTCCTAATTTATTATTTATGAATCATGCTATGAATACGACATATTTTCATGCATTTAAAGCACACAACTCATTTTCTATAAGAAAATAAGACCTTGGAATGATGAACTTAATTTAGAACAACTCAAGCAAAATTTAATAATTTTTCTCCACTTATGTTGAGAGCTCCCTCACCCAGACTTAGTTTATTTTTCAGCCTTTTCTTCTTTTTGTTGTGTAGTTCAATAATCTCCTTTGATCCTATGTTTATCTTACGAGTGAAATGTTTCATTGTAGTCCCACTGCTACAATGAATCAAGTAAGTAATCTAAAAGACTAAGGAAATTATTGGACTACCCTACTCACCAATTATTCTTTTCCATTCTTGTTAAATTGGACATGAAGTCTTTCTAAGCCAATCTTTATTGTCTATGCCCATTCTTTGATCATTTGCATAATATAAAGATGTTGGGGCATATATTAATACTCCAATTGATGATTCATTATGTTTTGCTCCCTTTATTGTCATAAGCCAATAACTTTTAAAATTTCATTCTTATCAAACACTTTTTATTTTATATACTTATGTTTTTGCTTACTTTGTTCACTTTGAACTTACATTTCTTCTTCTTAGATCTCTTGTTCACCTTGAACATGCTAGGTTGACTTAGGATATTCTTTCAAGACTTCCATAGGGATCTTTCTGTGCAATGACTACGAATGACTTACATCATTACTTAGTCTAACCTCACCCTTAGGTCATCCTATCTGAACACCCCTCATCTTCCTAGTTCTTTCTTTCTTACTTTCTTAAAGAAATCTTTAGCATTTAAGCGACATAGATCATGTGAGCTAACATCAAATCCAATGTCTTCACCACACTGAAAAAAGGTGGTTCACTAGCCAAAGTGAAACTGAATACTTCCTAGCTTCCTTAGGTGTATCCACTAGCTAGTAACCTATGTTGGAGACAAAGTTCAAACACTAGGAGAATTTTGAGACCCTTATCCACCTTGGTGGTAGTCTCATCTCATGAGGATTACATGTGCTTGCACAAACTCATTACTAGTCTATCGATGCTTAGCTCAATTTATTATACTTTACAACTTTTAGAGTTGACTCATACACTACAGAAGATTTCTTCTAGTATGATGTATGCTTAGCTCAATGTATGATTTGTCATCCCTTTCTAGACATGTCTCACAATTTCTATCACCCTACTATGTGAGTATCTTTAATATAATTATTTAGTTGCAACAGAGACTTGTGTCACTTCCTTTAACACCCCATTCTAGATCAATTTCATAACTCATAAGCTTTTATGTCTTTCATTACTCATCTTATCTTGTTCAATCCTATTTGGTAGTTTTGTACCATTCTTTATGAAAGTTATAAGTACTTATTAAATGTGTTACTATGTTCACGAGTTCATTTAGATAGGGTATGTTGGGACTTTTCCCAATCATTGGCATACCCTAGGTTATGAGTTCATCGAGTTACATCTTGTCAAGTCAATCTTTAACATGTATTTGGCCTTACAAAAAGAATAATAATTTACATTTGACATATAAGATTGGTATGACTTAGTCATTGGCCAATTCTATTACATATTTTGGAAATAATATTGTTGGCCAATTTATTGGCATAAAGCAAACTTTCACTAAACATTTGTCGTGATATTATCACTAGCCAAGTCAATTAAATTCATGTATATATTATAGTAATCTCATGTATATGATACTCTAATCATACAGATCTAACCTATAGGTCTCATTCGACATTATCAAATCACAGAATCCTACACATAATGATCATTTAGCACCACTTAGCAAAAACATGCTTGAATTCAAACCGTTTTAGAAGACTCTTGGGGAAATGAATCCAAAAAAGAAACCCATACCATACTGTAGAATTGAATCTACAATGATCACCCTGTACTTTGCATGAAAATCTTGAAGAATTTCCTGGAAATCTCCAAAGGAGAACCAAGAGTATTTTTTATATTTTTCTTACGTTTGTTCACTGTTTTTCAGTCGTGGGTTTCTATGGATAAAGGTGATTCTAAGTATTTGGAAATGAATATTGAATAATTCAAATTATTCTAATTAACTCAATTAAATAAATCAATTAGCTAATTACCAAAATGCCCCTCCTAAATTGACTAAAAATAGGAAAGAATTTGACTTAGCCAAATTCTAAAAGTTATCTAAGGGTCTCGGGTTTGATCATGAATTTAAAATTAATTAATTAAGTTGATCATTTAATTATTTAAGATACCTAGGTTAATTACTAAAGTACCCTTAAGTCACTAGGATCATAACTAATCCCTTTGGATCATCCTAGGTTAGGTGCTAGGATGTTTCTTTAGGTAGCTACTCGGCTAGTGTAACCCAGTTAGGTCTTAGGATTTCGGGAAAACTAATTAGTTCATTTTAGTTAGTCCTAGGTTACTTAGGTAGTTATGTAAGTTAGTTACAACCTAGGATTGGTTAGGAAGCTAGGCCCTACATAGCTTGACCCGACGTGTGTCGGCCCCCTAACCGCCCTAACCAAATCAGTTGGGCTTGTTCCCTTGGTCTCTAGGCCGGTAGCACATGTGCTTGCACATATGTTGCCGTGCACTTTCCTAGTCGTGCACTCTGTAGTTTCACTTGGAAAGTTCACTTCTTGTCCCAAGGATCCTCACTATGTCCTTGGACATTGCTTAATCTATATGATCATTTTAAATTATCATGTGATATGGTACCTACGCTTGATATTTGGATGCCTCGTACCTAATGTGTGTAAGCTATGAAATCAAAAAATTTAGCTTAGGGTCTTCACTTGAGGTATATATCCTAAACAAGCTTGGATTGGAGCATTTGAACATCAAAGTATATCTTAAGTTACTTGTGAATACATAGAAATTATCTAACACCTTTAAGCTAATATTATCTAACATGATCAATATTACTCAATATTGGGAATTGGGATGCCTATGTACCCCAATACATATTCTTAAAACCTAATAGACTCTTCACTAGACAAGTACATTTTCTGGAGTGTTACACAAACTGATGGTCAAGCAGAGCATACCATTCAAATCGTAGAAGATATGTTAAAAGATTGTGTTATATATTTCAAGGGAAGTTGAGACGATCACCTACCGTTGATTGAGTTCTCCTATAATAATATCTACCATTCAAGTATTTCCATGGACCCTTTTGAAGCACTCTATGGTATATGGTGTCAGTCCCCAGTCGGGTAGTTTGAGGTAGAGGAGTCTTTACTCATTGGTGCCAAGATGATCTATGTGTCCTTAGAAAAGGTTCGATTAATAATAAATAGATTGATAACGGCCTATAGTCGACAAAAGTCATATGCCGACAATAGAAGAGGGGATCTTTGAATTTGAAGTAGGGGATAAGGTCTATTTGAAAATTTCACCAATTAAAGGGGTGATGAGATTTGGCAAAAGGGGGAAGCTTAGTCCTCGATTTGTGGGCCCTATGAGATAGTGAAATTAATCGGGAAGGTGGCTTATGAGTTAGAGTTTCCAAGTGAACTAGCCCTTGTTCACCCCATATTTACTGTCTTTATGCTTAAGAAGTGTAATGGTGATCCCGTATCCATTCTCCCTATTGAATGGTTAGGTGTAGATGAGAACCTTTCCTATGAAGAGGTTCTGGTGGAAATTCTAGATCGCCAAGTCAAGAAGTTGAGGAATAAGGAGGTGGCCTCCGTAAAAGTCCTATGAAGTAATTACCTAGTTGAGGGAGAAACATGGGAGGCCGAGATTAACATGAAGTGTCGTTATACTTATCTCTTTTCTCAAAATTCTAGCCAATGTTGAGGTTAATAATCGTCTTAAAATTAACTAATTAATAATGTTGAACTTGTACTGATTTGCTAATATGTGCATAATTATGATAAAGGTTCATGCTATAGTGGGTTTTCATGTAAATATGCTTATTTGATTAACTTGCACTTATTTGTGATTTATTGTATAGTTGATTTCATGAAATGGTATTGAGCAAGTTTAATCATGTTGATAATAAGAAGATAGTTCCTCATGTTGTGAAATTAAGCTCTTATATGTGGTAAATTGAGTCTTGAGTTGCTATATGAAATGTCAAGCTTATGTGTTGATTTAAGTTGTAAATTACTCATATGGGTTGTGACTCATAATGGTTTCATGTTGTTTTTGTTGTTGTTGGTTGGGCTGCTAGTTATGAGTCATCCTCTCTCTATAAGAATATTTTTAGTGTCATTTAGGGATGAATGTTTCTAAGTGCAGGATAATTTAACACTCCAAAAGTCTATTACTTGATCTAGATCCTCCTTACATGAACCAACACTCAAAACACTGTTTCCAAGCCTAAAATAGTGTATTGAAGCTAAGTAAGAAGTATTAGAGTCAAAACATTAAGAAACGACCATGCATCCCGAGAACTGTGAAATGTGTGCTAGTGTGCCTTAGCATGTTTCATGGAGTTTGAAGAGTTGGAATTTGATGAAATTTAGTAAAAAGGTACAAAATATGTGCTAGATTGTGTTCAGGGGTTAAGACTCCCCAAGGACCACCCTAGGGGTCCTTGAGGAGGACCCATCCATTGAACCCAAAAATTGCCCAATTGACAGTGTGCAACCACGAGCACCAACGACGAGCTGTCGATTGCTAGATGTTTTTTATTTTGGAAAGTTGTTTGAAACTTAGTCAAAAATACCAAGTAATATCCTCACTATCACAATGACGGAGTGACAGTACGGGGGCGTCGATGAAGCTACGTGGTGTCGATGGGGTCTCAATGTTTGAGACCCTACTTCACTGTCCAAAATGTTTTAGTTAGGGGTGATTACGGAATTGATTAATTAACAAATTAAGGACTTAGGTAGGTTATAGTTGATTAATTAAGGACTGTCTAAGTATTCTAACTAAACTAACTAACCTAACACCTCATTAATTCCCAAACCCATATCTCTCTAACATCTCTCTAGCCTCTATCTTCCTAAACTAAAACCTCCATTGAAGGAACACTAGATCTCTAAGTCAAGGACGAATTCACCAAGGTTTTCATCCCAAATTAGTTGCAAGATCATCCCTAAGGTATGGTTTCTTTCACTCTTGAGATTCCTTTCTCCAAGAGGCCATTTCAAAGATAATTTTTGACTTCCCCAAAAAACTAGGGTTTCAATCTAGACATGGGTTCCCTTTTCAAACGAAATTGTTATTCAATTATGATAAATTATGGTACCCTATCATTGTTAAACTATGCAATTAGGTTTAATTGTTGATAATCACTCAAGATTTCCCCTTGCATCCTTGTCCTTCCGTTAACTCACTTTTTCTTGGAGTTATATGGTAATTGTGGGAGATGATGAATATGTAGAATAGTAATTGATATATTAATTCTTGAATTTACCTTGTTTATGCATTGGCTATGTATTCTTTGGTACTTGAAGTATGAAGGCAATGAAAGGGAAATAAGGTATGAAAATTGATTCTTCTTGAATTCAATTATGCAGTATGATTTACATAGATTGTAATGCTTCTATGTCTAATGTATGTTCTGTGATATAGATAGGAAGTATTCCTCATCCTTAACCCTAGACTATTCAATTGGTTATAATGTATGCAAGCATGTAAAGATATGATGATTATATGATTGAAAGTAACTTCTCATGATTATAATAAAGTGTTGAGTGAGAGGCTTACTCACTTGTAGATGGTTTTCTAAAGTGAAAGGATAGTTCTCACTTATGAATACCTATGATCTATTATGATGAAATGTTCACATAGGAGTCTAGAAAAGACTAATGTGTTCTTGTATGAAGAGTCTGATGACTACTAAGGAGAATAAATGCTTAGCACCGAAAAGGCATGTAAATGATATGGAGGTCTCACGTTTAGTAAGTACGGCCTCTCACATGGGTTTCTTCATGTTTAGTAAGTCCGAATTCCCAAGATATGTGTTGTCTCATAAAATGGAAACCTCCACGTTAAGCAAGTCAAGGTTTCTAGTAACAATTTCCTTGACCCTTAACTATATGCCCACATAGGATTATAGCTTAGTAGATCCAGCCATATAGATATGTAGGAACGATTATACCTTAGGAAAGTGTTAATCCTCTATTTTTGGTGCGGGAGGAGAACACTGATTTAATGTAGCTCACATGGTCTCATGTAGTGCATTTCTTTCACTAATGTAATAAGGTAAGTGAATAAGTCAAGTATGTGAACTATTATTAGGGCTTGTCTTAAAGGTTACTACATAGGGTGAGGAAGGGTATGGGATTTCTCTTACTCATTGCACATGTGGTATCCTAAGGGAAGGCATTATAAGTGTTCTTGTAAGATTAAGTTGATTACATGTTATGTATGCCAAGTTATATATGACCTCATGAATCAAGCATGTTATGACAAAGTATAAGGTTTTGTTGTATGCATGTAGTAGGTGGCTTAAGGTGATGCTTAGCCTTGGATAGGGTAATGGGGTTCTATTCTGGGAATTGCACAAGTGTTGCTTTAGGTTTTCTGTGTTAGGTTAATATCATGATTTAGTTGGCTTATAATGGTTAGTATGTATATGCATGTTTGGTTAATTGTTGTAATGCATGGTTTTGACTAAATTGTACCTTTTCTCATGCATTTATGATTTTATGCATAGGATCCATACTTACTACATATGTTTTGTACTAACCCTTATTTCTTCCCTTTTTCCCCAACATTGTAGGTTCCGGCCATTGAAGAGATTCTAGGCAAGCTTACAAGGATGCTTGGACTTCTTTCTCCAACTAGTTGGTGAGTCCTCCAAGTTCGAGGATGGTGCCTTTTGATCTACCTTAGTAGTATTGTTATAGTCTAAAGACATTCATTTCTCTCCTATTATTGAAGAAATTGTTGTAACCCAGATTTGGCAATTAGACATTCATTTCTCTCCTATTATTGAAGATATTGTTGTAACCCAGATTTGGAAATTATGGATTTCTATAAGGGGTATGCCCGAATGTTCTACTTCATTTTAGATGGTTTACTATGAGACGGTATTATCAGACTAAATCCATATATGTTTGTTATATTGACAAAACGAGAAGCCTATTTACGCTTCATATGCAAGGAGTCTAAGTAAACTCCATATGTAGTATGTGAGTGGTCTATGTAAACCTCAATATATAAAAGGTTTTAATTTTTCTACCTTTTAACCTATGACATGTTATGACGAATGCTAAGAGTCTAGTCTTAGTCCTCTCTGAGGACGATGACGCTTGCTACATTTAGGGGCTGCTCCCCGATTGTGACATGTATATACTCGTGAACAAGTTGAGGACCTTGATGCTTTGGTTTGTCTACGATTTGAACTCTTGAAGTTGTGTTGGATTTTTTCTATGCTAAAGCATTAAGTTTTATGTATAAACTTATACTTGCACTATTTTTACCTGTTGGTATCTAAAAGTTCATCTTGTTACCTTGGTTACCTCTTGTAAATTTGCATTGTCGTGTTGGTATACTTTAAGACATTAAAGACACCTGTGTAATTGGCCCACTTTTACAGTTTATTTGAGCACCTAGCACTCTTATTGGGTCATTATCCTTCTTGTGGTTGTGACTTAGTCACAATTGGCATTCCTCTTCATTCGGTTGATTTACCATTTTAACTCTGGATTTTTAGTTCGTGTTAAGTATGAAAGTTATCCATTTTAATTACGAACTAGAAATCCACCTTTAATATAGTTCTTGATTTTCTTGATTATTGGACTCGAGCTTTCTTCATATAGGGCGTCAATCCTTATTTCTACCTGCTTATGCTTGGTGTGACAAAATGATGTATAATTTGGGGGAGCGTTGTTATTGAATCTCTTGGAAAATGGTGGTATGAGCATTATTGACATTTGGATCTTTAAAAATTGAACTTGATACTCTAGGTATACTATTTATCTGATTTATTGATTCAGTTTCAGTTGTGTTTCCATGACTTGATAAAGGGAATGTGGTGAATCTGAGGGCTCTAAACCTATAGTTTTTACACCACTAAGCTATATGCTTAGAGGTAGTTATTTCTATCGTAGGTAATGTTCGAGAGGATGCATGAAGTTGGCCATGAGAGATGGAGATTTCAAGAGCCTTAAGGAAGATCACATTTTCCTAGGGACATCTATATTTTGTATAAACCTTGAGAATCATATATGATCTATGTATTGTATATTTACATGAAATTTGAGGGCTAATTCGATCATGTCTACATGGTTGTAATAGGTATAGCTATATGTTTAGTTATTTTGGGGTGTGACCCAAGTCTTATAATATACTAAATTTACTATTTATTTTGAATGTTTATGTGAAGTGTGAACCATCTAATTGTGGTACTCGAAAGTTGGTAGCATCCTTTTTATATCATTTTAAGTGATGATAATATATGCATGAAAATCTCGTAAGTTTTGACGCAAATAAATGTTCAATTGGGAAAAATGCACATCCTTAACTATTTTTTTATCAACCTAATCCCCTAACAAGATTTTAATGTATACTCGCTGCAGTAATCTCTTTTAAATATCATAAGTATTAAAGTAGATTCTTTCTTAAGTATTAGTACCTTCCCTGAAGTAGCTTCTGTAGGTGCAGCTCTATCAGATGGATTGGAGAAACTAATGAAGATTGGGTTCGATTGCCTTTTTTTTCCACCACCCTACCTGGTATTTGGGTACTCTTTAATCAAGTGAACCTCTTTACCATACTTAAAACATCTAGTAGAGCCATCACGACACACCCCTGAGTAGGTCTTACCATACTTAACATATGCATGAGTCATATTTTCTCTTTTTGCTAACACTACCTTGAGACATTATTGGTTTCGCTCAGAAGTTTCGTAAATTCTTATTCTTGCACTCACCTTTGTTCCTTTGTACACGTGAACTAGTAGATGATGGAGTAGGTCCATTTGACTTGTTTGAAAATAAGACCAGTTAACATTACTTTTCTGCTGCCTATACTCATTTCATGTTGTCTAAGCCTTCTTATTTCGGAAATTTTCTCTATATTTCTTAGCTTATGTTCCTCAACCTACTGCACATCGATCATCAGCCTTCTATGTCCATATCCCTTAGTAGCGTATTTGAATTTCCCTCCATACTTGACAAACAAGAAAACCCAAAAACGAACACTCATCCTGATCTTCATATCAGCAACCATCTCCAGGGTATAATGGGAAATTTGGTTGAACTTAAGGCTATACTCCTACCCACTCATGGTATCATACTTAAGAGTGATGAATTATCTAACCTTTGTCTCTCTTAGCTCATAGGGAAAGAAACGTCCCATGAAGGCACTCTCAAATACAAGCCAAATCACAATCGGTGCACCCTCATCTCTACCTTTCTTCCATTGGTCAAACTAGATTCTAGCAACAACCTTCAGTTGGTATGTATCTAGTTCAACTCGCTTAGCATCAACAACATGCATAACCTCAAACACCCTCTATAATTTTCCACAACATTTTCTGGATCCTTAGTGACACTTGAACAGGTGAAGCTAGGATGATTCATCCTTAAGAACTCACGGGTCCTTGATATATAAGCCACATCCTCTCGATTCTCTCTTTATTGCCCAACTTGGTTGGTCACAACTTGGCTCAACATTCAGAAGCTTCCTGGAAATCAGCATTAGTGACCTCTCCTTGGGTTAAGATTTTTTGGTATTAGGTACCCTTGATCCTAAGCGTTCCTCCTAGCAAGACGACCTTGGACACCTTTTCATGGGGGCATGATCTGAAAGATGCGTGCAAGCATTAGTTAGAAAGAAACTTCTATAGAGATGAATTCTATGTAATGAAAGCAGTATGAAAGAAGTGAGATAGTTCCTAAATGTTATAGTCTCCTAATTATAGATGTGGAGCACTTGACACTGATAAGTAGGTCTTTACAGACATGACTTCATAGAATCCGTAGGACTCTTGAACTTTGTGCTCTGATACAAAGTTTATCACACCACGAGCCTACTCTGTGGGCGCGAGTGGAACTCGAGAACCATTGATTACTCTAAGCAAACCTTTGCCAGTCTAGACTCTTAGCAAAAAAATTTAAGCAATATAAAATAAATCAAATACAAACTTTACTCAATCGTCTCAACGTAAACTTAGAATGTTATAGAAATAAATATTCAACTAGGGGAAGTGGAAACTCTAGTCTTAACATAAACAAAATGAAAATGAAAACACTAAAAAATAAGTGTCTATATATCTATGAAGCCTATACTTACTTAGATGGATGATCAGTGTACATATTGAATTCATTAAAGGCTATAATTTGATAGAAATGGTGTTCGTAAATGCTTGTTTTGTCTCAATTACTAATGAATAACCTTGAGTTTCAAGTATTTTGAGTTTGAGGTAAAGCATGGATGTTTCTTGGAAAAAAGGAGCAAGAAGGCAGAAAAAACGAAGAAATGAAGTCTTAAGGATCCTCGAGTCCACTTGGAAAATTGTTGATAGGTCTGAAGATCACCTTTGTTCCAGTGTGTTGAGCCTTGAAGGAAAGCATTAAATTGGCGATGAAAAAAAGTAGTTGACGCATCGACAAGCAATTCCGCAAAGCAATACTATCTAACCTGTGATCCAAAACACAAAGATTCTTGAACTAAGCGTTGGACGGTGATGAAGTTACCAGATGGCGAATCACCGATTTCATTGGTGATCCTAACAGCACCGAGTGATCCACTGTAGCACTAATATTTGAAAACTATAAATACTTGTTGAGAGTTTTAGCTTAGTATTGAATTTTATAGAATTTTATCATCTTTAAATTTTAGAAATCTTACTTTTGATCTCTATGTTTAGAGAGGGTTTTTGAAGAACTTCAAGATTCAATGGGTTTCATCTCCAAGAATTTGGACTTGGGTCTCTTGGATTCTTCACTCTTGGCATGTAACAAGATTTAAAAAATCTTCATATCCATATGAATGCAATCTCATTTTGGTATAAATTTCTATCTCTTGTACATGTTTAGCTAAAACCCCAATTTTGGTGTGTGATTTTGTGAATATCGGTTAAATTAGTTGTTGGGTATTACTCGCTGATAGATTATTCGTAGTTTAAATGTGATTTCGATTAGTACATGTGGATGAATTTGATGAGGTTTTAGTTGCAAATATAATCTCATATATGTGTTTTCGGCTTGCGATAGAGAAAGGTTGTGAAACTAAGACTACTAAATTGATGGATGGTGGGAGTGAGTTGATATGAGGTTCAGCTCAAGCGAGTGAACCCTACCTCATTCCCACACACTCAGCTTGAGAAAGTAAGTGGCTAAGGTGGATATTTTTCTTCATGCGACAAGTGGATTTTTGAGAGGAAACCATTTTAAATGGTTTAAGTTGCTCGAGCGAGAGCTTATCCCCCTGAAAGTCTAGCCTAATCACATTTACTCTATGAATTTTCTATCAAAAGCATGTACGCGATAATATCGTTTATCTCGTATTCCTATCACATCCCAAGAATTCCCCTCTCCTTGATTAGAACTCTTTGTTAATTGTATTGTTTTAACTTACTTGTGATTAAAAAACCATTTGAAAATTAACGCTTCCGTCACCCCTCTAGATTTAACACCTCTCTAGATTTAATAAGTTTTTATTCGAAAATGTCTTTAACTACGACTAATTAGAAAAAGATTTTAATTTTTTATTGATTATCACAACCACTCCATGTGAAAACGACCCCAACACTTGATTGGGTTACTATAATATGGTACGATCATAGACAATTGCATTGGAAATTATGTCATTAATGACGTCATCGATCAAAATGGTATCGATGTCAGGGAGTGGCGCCCCTTGAAAATTTTTAGATTGGTAGAATAATTGTTCTTCTAAGTTATAAATATACTTACCTAATTTCTAGTTTTTATTATTTGTTGGTGTGAATATTTCAGAAATCATGAGTGTTAAGGGTAGCAACAACATCTAAGTGGGCCACCAAGTTGATATAGAAAATCTCAACAATGTCTAACATCCCAACAACAATGGTCCCCATCTCATTGGAGGTATTGGAGCTATTCGTTTTCCTCCTTTTGAGGGAAATGCAGTATTCCACATAACGAGCACTATGTTGCAACTCTTGCAACTAAAGGGACTTTTCAGAGGGTTATCTCGTGAGGATACTAACAAGCATATTTTATTCAGAACTTTGTGGATTTTTGCGCACCACTCTCGTTCAAAAACATCTACGGGGAGTCAGCTCCATTAAGATTATTCCCTTTCTCATTGATGGAAGAGGCGTGCAAATGGCTAGCCGAGTTACTGCGTGAATCCATCACTTTTTGGGAGTAATTGAACCGCATTTCAAGTGTGATTATTCCCTCTCTTGAAGAAGATGATTCTTTGGGATATCATTCAAAGTTTTAAGTGTTTGGAAAGAGAGACTCTACATGATAATTGTATAAGGTCCAAAAAGTTGGTGTTTCAATGCCCAACCCATGGTTTGTTGGATAATGCCGCTTCAATACTTTTACTAGAGCTTGGACTCAATAAACAAAGGTGCCGCTTATTAACTTGTGCCTGGAGGCTTAATACAACAACCATATATAGTTGAAGCCTAAATTTTAGATGGAATGATAACCATCAACAAGGTGTGGTACACTCGTGAGGACCAAGTCTCTCCTCTCACCTTCAAGCTATCTAGGGAGAAGATTGAAAAAAGATCATGAAAGAGACAAAAACATGGCAAATATCATGATACAACTTGAATTTTATCTAAAATTGTCATGGGGGATGGTGCGTGTGGTGTCAATGTCGTGGGGGTCGGATGTGCAACTCGCGAGGAGATAAAGTTTGAATCCTTACATAAGGAGGAGGTAATTTCTAACAAATCAAGGTGTTGTCTATCGTTCAAACTACCTAAAGGCAGCGTGGTAACCAAACTTGGGATAGATACGAAGGTTGGAAGGATTGAGATCGTGAATGGAGGGACCAGAATCCGAATTGGAATGATGGGGAGAAGGATAGATATGTGCCTCACCATGAGCGCCAAACGCCCAAGGATTCAAAACATGGTAAGTCAAAAGATATGCTCTCATGTATCCTTAACAAAGTTGAAGGGTCAGACAAAATGTTAAAAGGCATGAAAGAACATGTGTCCACACTTAGCAAAATGAACACCTCCCATTTAGTTTCAATCAAGTAGATAGAGACCAAGTGGGTCATATCTCGTCTCACCTCAATCCAAGACGACAAGGGGGGTTGCCTTGTAATACCATGTCTAACCCCAAGAATGAAGTTTGAAGGTGGAATTATGTCGGGCCAAGACGTTAACTAAGGCGTTGTTTTACTTTATTATAGAAATGAGGTTGTATTGATTTTGCAGGTTGAAATATAGAGAGTGATCAACAATTGTAGGTAGTAAACTATAGGTCCATTACGTGAATCACTGAAGGGTTAGGCGACCCAAAACCAGACTGTTATTAGACTCAAAACTAATTTACGTTGAAGTTTATAGAACCCGGCGAGGCAACTGACTACTCTGCACTACGCCAAGTAGTTCACTGATTGTGACTTAGCTTGCCAAATGGATGAGATTTCGCAAATCTGCATCTAGTAAGAATCTTCATTATCTTTTCACTCCTTGTATTTTAGTCATTTATTGGTGTGCTAACTTGGGATTACATTGAGTCCTAGCCTTTCAAGTCACTTAAGTCAGCATGAAAGGTTGGATTTCACCAAACCCCGATGCTACTTTGAAAATTTTGGTACTCATTTGCAATGATCGTATCGTATTGTTGTGTGCTGAGCCTCTCTATTAGGAATAGATTATCTTAATGTCAATTTTGAGTTAAAAATCTTGCACGCACTATCCTTATTATTGAATGATACTATATTTTTGAGTTTTGAACTGAATGCAATTTTATTGGGATGTGCTTGCCTTCTTTTAGATTGATTTGTTGAAGTCTGAGTAACCCATGTTTGTGATAAATGATGAAAAACTCTCAATTAATGAGTGGATAACACCACTTTTAAGATCAAATATAATCAAATGGCCAACTTTAGCAAAATTGGGAAAATCTGAGTATCCGGGGGTGATGGGTAGTATAGGTCTTATTTGAATTTATTTAGAGCATGTTTTGATATTGATCTTGGGAAGTGTGGCATTCAATTCGAGAAGATGGATTGAAAATAGGCACAATTGGACAATTTAGCAAGCTAGATCGAGCTAGCCTAACCACTCGACAGTTTGCCTAATTTCTCCATCTCGCTTTTAATTTCGTCTCAAATTGGATGTTTGACTCTGCAACTTTTGATGAGAAAACGTTGGTTGCCAAAGGCACTCAGAGACTCGATAAAATTAATGATAATCTCCCTTTGTACAGTCTCCCGAACCCTTAGTGCATTGTGACTTTCGGTGAATAAACCTTTGTTCCCTGAGAAAAAATTCAGTGAATCGCCTAATAGATCAGCTAGTTTGTTTCAATAGATTTTCTATTATTATATTTGAGTTTTCTCCTAATATATCCTGATCTTATGCATATATGTCCATACAAAAAGTCACACATACGAAGGAAGAAACTTTCAGGAAGAGTGTAGGGACAGTAATGAGTGTGGAGAAGAAAGGTAGTTTCAGTAGAAGCATCACCATTACCCACAATGTCTCTTCATGGTCTCGAGGGTTCATTAATGCAGCATATGCCTTTGAGGCGGCTCATGATGTGGACAATATGATCAAAGCAAACATTATTGCAGAAGTTGAGTCGAGGCAGCAGAAGCCACTAAAACCCTGAAGTAGATGGTGCAACTTCAAATACTTAAACCCAAATTCAGATTTATGCACAGGGCGCTAAGGCCCTGACAGATTAGGAGACTACACAGACATGATCCTTTATTTGCCTCTATCTTTGCCTTAATTTGATTAACTTTTTGCATACTTTCATTTGCATTGGAGGACAAATTCTTTTTAATTATGGTGGGGGAGACCCACATTTCTGCGCTACTATTCTTATTTGTGTTCTTTGTTGATATTTGGGTTGTTCTATTTGAAATGATGTTTGATCTACTTTTGTGAATGTTTGAGTTTATGGCTCCCTTGTTATAATTGAAAATGATTTTGATCCTTAAGAAAAAAGTTTAATTTTTTCATAAGTATCTTCCACCTCTTGTATGCACTGGAATGTGGTTGTTCTTTGGAAAATTTGAGTCTAGTTTTCGATCAATACAGATGACTTGAATAGTGATCACAAGCGAATAAACATGAATATACAACTAGGATTAGACCAAATAAAGTTGCATAGACAATTTGTAAAATTTTTGCATCTGGTTGTGATTAGACACGTATCAAATTGATCCTTTTGTGATGACCATTGCACACTAGCAAAAATGTGAAGTCTTGTTTGACTTTAGCGTCGATGTCTTGTGTGATAAGCTTACCTTGAACCATGCATGAGAACACCTACAATTTTCCTCATTGGTCTAATTGAGTAAGTAAGGTTTTCTCTTAATATAATATTAGGCAACTTAATAGAGTGTGAGACAATTTCACATATACCTTTTTTGTAACCTATCTTGTGAGTGTGTGAACTGTTTTATCGAAAAGAGGAAAAATATTTGATTTGGAGAGTTCTTGATTTTCAAAGAGTTTTCACTTAATTTTTTGAGGAAAATTAAGAAAACTTGATTTTCAAAAGATTAAACAGAGAAAAATCGATTGAAAACCTTTTAGGGGGTTCGGGGGTTCATTTTTATGTTTCAAGAAGGTGTTAAGCACCTAAAACATCCGCTTAATGCGATTATCCAGCAACTAACCATTTGGCTAAAATTGTAAAACTTGATTGAAATGTATTGGGAAATTGTTTGAAAACTAGTTCTTAGTTTTATCGAAGCGAAACTTATAATTAGAAAATTTATTTGAAATTAGTCCGATTTTAAATTATTAAAACATTGTGGCATTCTACGGGGATTTGGAGTCTTCTAACTTTAAACTAATGACAAATGGAAACAGATAAGCAAGTAAAGTAAAAGAGGGAAAGATTGAGAGAGAGAGGGAGGGAAAGAAATTTGGGTCCAAATCCGTGTTATATGTCCGCTTTGACCGGAATTTGGACCCACTTGTTTTGGCTTTTAACCCATTTGACTTCCGGGTTTTTGACCCACTTTTCTTTCAACCTGTCCTAGACTAAACAATAATAAATACGAATAAATACAGAAAAAAGAAACAACAAGGGCTTAGGCATATTACAAACAAAAATTTAAAATCAGAAAAAAGAGTTGGGGTCTTCTAATCCCAACTTCTTTAACTCTTCCACTCGCTCCGGCTTCTTCAACTTTGAAACCTGTTCTTTGGTATTAAAGGGGGTTGACTCGATAAGTAAATTTAAACCTTGATGGCTCAACTAAAATGCAAAGGGAGAGATGAGAGTTCTTGTTGAACTCAGACAGATTTTACATGCGAAAAAAACGGATTAATACCAAATAACGAGCAAATAAATCGATTTAACTAATTATCAAAAAGTAACGCTATCCAACTCAAAGCAGTTTTAAATGGATGACAATTAATGTTAATGGCTCACCTGTAGGTCCCATCATTTAATAATTGAATACTACACTTACAAATGAACTATGTTAAAATAGAGGATGAGAAATTGACAAGAGGTTTGATAATAAACCAACATTAAGAACCGTATAAGACAATAACTGAAAAAATAATAATATCAATATTAATACAATAAGAAAAAGGCATTTACAGGGACAAACAAGAAGAATAGCAAACACATGTAATTGAAAGAGGCATGTAGGCAAGACAAAGGTAATAAATATTAAATTAAGCAACACTAAACATAGAGCTAATCACCTTTGTCATCAATTAAATAGTATCTAGAATTCCTATATTTGACATTTAGAAGTTATAGTTCAAAGTATACATTTAAACTAATGAGATAAGGTGACTCTAGATGAAATATGACTCAATTAAACCCTATATTCAAAGGAACCCTTAAAAAATAATATAACTGCAACATCACGAAGATAAGAATATATTAGGCATAAGCTCTCCCATATAATAGATATAAACAAATAAGTCACAAGTATTTGCCTAACACTGCTATAATTCAAACCAAATGAAAGTTGATTGTCAACAAGTGAACAACAACAAAAAAATGTCCGCTAGTTCTTCTATTTTATACAAAAGCACATGATTAATTCAAGAAGATCTCATTCGAGATGCTAAACTAAGAGGCGAAAAACTCTACTCCAAGTATGAGAAGCTGTCAAATTTCATACCCACAACTTTATTAGTTATTCCTTGATACCATCAATTACAAAGACAATGACAACAACATAGAGGGAATTTGGAGTTGGCTGACAGTTATGAAGATATTCATGCTAGTGAACATGATTTTCATGAATTTTTCCAACAATTTTAGGTAACGATGTAAAGTTGAAATATGTATATATACTCTTTGACACTTACAAGAACAAACCTCTCCCGCAAAAGAGCTTTCCAAATACTCAAGGAAATTAAAAATCTACGCAAGTTCACATGTTGAGGCAACCAGAAAGTAATAGACAAGCTATTAAAGGATGAGTAAAAAAAAATTTCACTCGAAAAAAAAAAGGACATCAACAGATTTGCAGGTGTGCTGTTTGGAAACAATAATAAAAACCCATTTACAATTGGAACGACGAAATACGCAACTTCATAGAACAATCTATATTCCCCAAACAAGGGATGCTAAAACAAAACAGTGCACCTAAGAACAGAAAAGAACTAAATGATCAAAGAAGAATTCAAATGACAAAGGAGAAAAGTAATTGTTCCATCTAATGGACAATAAATGTAACAGCATTTAAACCCCTTGTTAACTAATCTCATACTTTTAGTTGATACTCGCAAACGAAATTTCAATAACCGTAAGAACACACCTCATGCTTCAAAACGATTAAAACGAGTAGAACACTTTTAGAACTAAACAAATGCATCCAAAGAGATGCTTAAACGAAAAGGGTAATAATTTTAAAGCTAAAAAAAATTCAAAATATACAAAGCCGACACATACACACTTGGACCATATTCTCATATAACCGATTCCAAAATATGAAGAGACAAACTCGAAATGCTTCACAAACAGACCCGACAGTAAGATGAAATAACACCAAAAGAAATACAAAGCAAGCTCATGTTCTATCCTCTGTCTTCATGGATATTAGAAGATGAGTAACTCTCACGAATAAGTCACTTTAAGTGTTAATCGACTAAGTTAACCTCATTCAAAACCAAACAAATTTCATAATACAGAAGTAGGGAACCAAGCAAAAAATAAAGCTATTCGAGGAAACTAACAGAACAATATTCGGAAGGAACTGAAATTTAAAGGAAAAGTTCACCTTCTTATGGGCAGCGACTTGAGATTTAGACAAGCTGGTGCGAACTGTTCCACCACGCGAGCACGGAACAGGTAGTAAGCAAGAAAACTAGGAAGCAAACTCAAACCCAAATCGATTTAATATCGGAACTGACTCTTCTCTTCCTTTCTTTTCTACTATGCTATTTATCCCTTCTTAACTTCAGCAAAATTTCAAATCGAATCTCTCCCTATTTTCCAGGAATCTCTAACAAGAAGAGGAATAACCCAAAAAATATCTCCTAATTTTTTTTCCAAAACTCAAAAAACTCTCCCTTTCAAATGAACAAAAAGATATTATATAGGGGCAGATTAGGGGTGAGAAAATGGGGGGAAAGGTCCAATTTTCGTTCCGAAAATTCAAAAAAAAATCTCCAAAATCTTTCACAAAAATGGGTGAACAAACTTTTTCTGAGGCTCTTGACCCATTCCAAAAGAGGAAAGGGAAAGTCGACGCTCCGGATTGATTCCGATGTCCTTGACGAAACGACGTGGCTTCATCTCACGGTATGAGGACGATTTCTCATGCTCTTCCATCGCACAAACTAAGAAGAACATTGAGGAAGAAGACAAAGGCCAGTCTGGTCCTCATCGCTTTCTCGCCTCACTCGCTCTCTACCACTCACGCGCTTGACATTTTTCTGAGCTTCGTTCTTCCGGCGTGGAAGAAGACGGATGGGATAAGGTTGGGGTTGTAAGCGCTGGATCCATAGTTGATCACTTCTCATTCACGCATGGAGAAGATGAAGGAGGAATGAGGCGGGGCGGATTAAAGGAGCATGGGCGGGGTAAATTGTTTGGAGTTTGCGGTTGAGGTGCTGGGCTAGAAAATTTTCCAGGAATTGTGGGGTGGGCTGGAAATGTAATAGAGGGCCCAAAACATGGTTTTGCAAAGGGGTTAATGGATTATTAAAATTACAATGACCTAGTGAATTTCAATCGAAATTAAAAATCTAGCCTAATGAATTTAGTTCGCGAAATCGGCTAAAATCCTAAATAACACGAATTAATATAAATTAACTAACGAACTTTCTTAATCTTAATGATATAAAATAATTAGTTAATTGTTGACTAGTGATTCAAAATATCACTGTAATTTAAACCAATATGATACTAATTAAAAAGAAAAAAAAATAAAAGATCTTTTTTAGATAATTTTTGAAATGTTTGTAAAATATTAATCGCATACATGATTATGTAAAACATATATTATCTAAAAATTATAAAGAGGTGATAAGATTAACTTAGAAACTTCAAAATCATTTTATTTTATATGTATATATTTTAACTTTATAAATTCTAATTATTTCAAATCCTTTAGACATAAGAAGCTCGTTAATTGATAGTATATCGTGGAGGGTCGAAATTGAGTGTCAACAATTGTCCCTCATTTTATTTGAATTGATGCAAGAAATTCGAGGAAAATGAAACTGACCAAGTCAATTTTGACCGACCACACAATCGTCTTTTAGGAAAAAGGACTGGGTACGGACACTTAGGAATTATGGTCGATCCCCCGAAAATGGGTTTCCTACATATCTCAGGCTATATGAGAATTCGGGACACTTGTTGTTCGACACGCTTGAGTTAACGCACCATTTTTAAAAGAAATCAAGAACCACCTCGATACTGAATTATGAAGGTATCGGAATGCTCGAGAATAATACTTGAGAGCGAACGTTGGAATACACCCGAGTTTCAACATTGGGCTTGCCTGTATATCCTTATACCTCAGGAATCAGGATACTTGTAGTTCGACTCGATCGGTTGAAAAGAAAATCTATTATTCTAGATAACCTTTGGTTCTAGATAAGTCACAATTTAAGTCGAGTATGAAAAGAGGCTTGTAACCTCTTAGTCATGAATGTGGTATGCTTTCACACCCATAATTAAAAATTTACACGGATATAATTTCCAAAACTCTTGGTGTATGCCACTTAGATAGTGAATTTGCCTCCGACAAACCGAAGTTCCAAATACAAAACCGAGAATGACAAAACCAAAGAAGAACCAACATGCCTTCCAATAGGGGTGTGGTTTGATTGTGGTGGAAGTAATTCCTCTGCTCGCTTCCTAAGAGTTTGAAATTCCTCTTTGGACTATGTCTCAATTCGCTTCTAAGAAAAAGTTCCACGTTGTGTTGCATCCTTTTGTATGTCGTCCGCACATGTGGTTTGTTTTCGGAGAATTCATCCATTCGGATGCTCTCGACAAAGACTGGGATAAAACTTGTCAGCTTAAAAATGCAATTCAAATGGTAGATAGTGTCTTTTACCGTGTTGACATTTAGTTGTTCTCCTTCTTCATTTGACGCCAACTCGATCGGTTTGACGTAAAGCAAATTAAGCTTATGTCTTGCGTTTGCAATGTAATCTCCAATGTATTTTTCACTAAATGTCAAAAATAAATAAATGATGATGCGATGCCGATAATTCTTTTGATGTCAATGTACTCTTCATGTTGATGTCAACATAAATGAAAGATGATACAGTTCTGATGCTTCTCTTGATGTCGATGTACTCTTCATGTTGTTTACTTTTTATCAAAATAAAAAAATGCAGTTGATGCCGACGGATAAATATTTCTCTTGGGATGCACGATTTCCTTTTCTGGCAATACATGAATTTTTTCAGGGCATGAATACCTTCCCGCGATATGTAAATTTCTGCGAGGTATGAAATCTTTTTGCGAGGCATAAATTCTGTGAGGTATGAAATCTTCTCACGATGCATAATTTTCCGCGAGGTACGAAATATCCTCGCGACGCATAATTTTCTGCGAGGTATGGAACCTTCTCGCGATGCATAATTTAATATGAGGCGTGAAATCTTCTCGCGATGCGCGGCTCTCGGCGAGGCGTGAATATCTCCTCGTGATGCATGAATATTGACTCGCGATGCATGGTCTTCCGCAATGCATGAGTATTGACTCGCGATTCATGATTTTCCGCAATGCATGAATATTGACTCGCGATGAATGAATATCATACTGCCTCCAGTGATGATAACAGAAAAATGACTTCCAAATAGTATATCGTCTTGATCGATAATAATAAAATAACTGATTCCTTTGGGTAATGCGTAGTATTATATCCGACGTTATGATGCAAATTACATCCTTTATGGAAACCGTAAATTCCTTCTTGACATTTTCGCTTGATCCTCCTTCGAATTTAGCTAGACGTTCTTTATAAATTTCATATTATCGGAAATTGGTTTAAATAAACAAATCATATTCCCAAGTCTCTGACTTAGCGATATAAAATGCTTCCTGCTTATAAGAAAAATATTAATTTTGGGATAGTTTTTTCCTCCTTTGGCTTTTCCATATTCACCCACCGGAAAAATCTGCTGGTTTCGGAGCAAAGCTATTAACCTGCGTCCACTAGAAAAATTATTAGTATTAAAAACAAACTAATCTTTGTCGATTTCTCCAGTTGTCTTCTTCTTGTCCTGCTATCCCCGATTGATTTCCCAATCTCCCTACTCTTGATAGATAAGACAAAATATTTTATGCCAAAACAAATGAAACATAAAGGAAAATCTTTAAGAAAATAAATTTTCAAGAAATAGTATCTGAGAAAGGTCACTGTCAAGTCATGTCATATCGGGCTTAACAAATTTCTTTGAGTTCGATGCTCGGAGGTTTATCTGATTATTCGCTGGGGATTTTCAGAGTCACTCCGCACTTGTAGATCTATGCTTAAATTTTGAGGCCATCTTCAAAAATTTTGTCCCAGTTAATTGTCTTGCTTATCTCTCCACTATAAATGAGCAGATTATGGAATTCTTAAGATCTTCTCAAAAATTCTGTCCCAGTTGCAAATTTCAAAATGTCTTCAGCCTTTGACTTTCTGAGGAAGCACCTTTTTCTCGAAAATTTTTGAGTCCCTCTCAAAAATTCTGTCCCGGTTTGTATTGTAAAGTGGAATAGAAATATTACGGGAGGTATGACCGAACCCTTGTGGAGCTTACGTATCCCGTTGAGGCAGGAATCAGGTCAAACGTAGTTCCCCCCTCAAAGGTTGGCAAAATAAGAAATTTACAAAGAAACCGACCGAGGCCGACATAGGTCGCCTACGTATCTCATTCTTGAGAATTCAGGTCGAACCTAGTTCAAATACAAGAAAATATTAAAGGGGTAAATGGGGTGGCCAGGTCGCCTAGGTATCTCATTCTTGAGAATTCAGGTCAGACGTAGTTCATTACAAAGGGGTAAAATTTTAGCAACACAAATACAAGTAAATAGAATGATTACAAGTAAATAACAGAAATGAAAACGCAACTTCACATATAGTATCTCTTGACGGCATCTGAGTTGATCGGTTTCGGCCATACTGTGACGTCCATCTTCGACAAGAGAAAAGCACCTCCAGATAATACTTTACGAACAATGTAAGGACCTTTCTAGTTTGGTGAGAACTTTCCTTTGTACTCGTCTTGATGAGGAAAAATACGCTTAAGAACCAACTGACCAACTTCAAAAATTCGGGCTCTTACTTTCGTGTGAAAAGAACGAATCATTCTCTATCGATAAAACTGACCATGACAAACGGCAACCATTCTCTTCTCATCAATCAAAGTTAGTTGATCAATCCGCTTTCTAACCCATTCAGCGTTACTTAAATCAACTTCTTGGATGATTCTCAAAGACGGTATCTCGACTTCAGTAGGTATGACCGCTTCTGTTCCATGTACTAGCAAATATGGAGTGGCTCCAATCTATGTTCTGAAAGTCGTGCGGTATCCCAATAAAGCATATGGTAACCATCTCATGTCAACCTCGATGCTTGTCAATCATTTTCCTCAAAATCTTTTTGATAGTCTTATTGGCGGCCTCTACAGCTCCATTCATTTGGGGACTATAAGCAGTTGAATTTCGATGAGTAATCTTAAATTGCTCACATATATATCTCATCAAGTGACTGTGAGATTTGCGCCATTTTTAGTAATAATGGATTCTGGTACTCCAAACCTAAATATCAAATTGTTGCGAACAAAATCAGCTACAACTTTCTTGGTTACCGACTTGTATGAAGTTGCTTCCACCCACTTGGTAAAGTAATCAATGGAAACCAAAACAAATTTGTGTCCATTAGAAGTGGTTGTCTCTATCGGACCTATGACATCTATGCCCCAAGCTACAAATTGCCAAGGTGAACTCATATCAGATCACCGTGCACTTGAAATTTGTGGCATTTTTGCACGAACTTGCAACAATCATTCTCCATATTCATCCAGAAATATCCAACTTGTAGGATCTTTCTTGCCAAAGTGAGCCCATTCATATGTGTGCCACAAACTCTGACATGTATCTGTTCAATAAGCCTCGCAGCTTCTACGGCATCAACACATCTTAAAAAACCCAAATCTGGAGTCCTCCTATAAAGGACATCTCCTCTTAGAAATAAATGGAGAGTCACACGGCGTATCAACTTCTTTTGACTGGACGTAACGTCTTCGGGATAAGTTCCAGACTCCAAATACTTCTTTATAACAAATTGCCAAGGCAAACCGTCTGGTTCTGCTTCAATATGGGAACAATGGACTGGATGTTCTTTCAACTCTATATCCAGAGGATTGATATGATCTGTATCCGGATGTTTAATCATCGAAGAGATGGTGACAAAAGAATCAGCCAATTCATTCTGTAATTTGGGAGTATGTCTGAACTTGATCTTACGAAATCTTTTGCACAACTTCTTCACATATTGTACATAAGGTATAATCTTTGGGTTCTTCACAGCCCATTCCCCTTGAACTTGATGAATTAAAAGGTCTGAATCTCCAATAACCAACAACGCATAGACATTCATGTTGATGGCCATTTTAAAACAAAGAATACAAGATTCGTATTCGGCCATGTTGTATGTGCAACTAAATCAAAGCTTAGCCGCCATGGTATAGTGCTGATCGGATTCTGACACTAAGACTGCTCCAATACCTTTACCTTGATGATTCGCCGCTCCATCAAAGAATAATCTCAACCCTGGATACGCTTCAGAAATATCCTCACCCACAAATGACACTTTTTCATCGTGAAATTAAGTCTTAAGTGGTTCATACTTTTCATCAACGGGATTTTCTGCAAGATGATCAGCCAAAGCCCATGCCTTTATTGCCTTCTGAGTCACATACACAATATCAAACTGACTCAACAGCATTTTCCATTTAGCTAAATTTCCGGTCGGCATCCCTTTCTGGAAAATATACTTCAATGGATCCATTCTGGAAATGAGATATGTAGTATACAAAGATAAATAATTTCTCAACTTCTGGGCAAGCCACGTCAACGCATAACACGTTCTCTCCAATAAAGTGTAACGAAATTCGTATGGAGTAAACTTCTTGCTTATATAATAGATAACCCTTTCCTTCTTTTCTCTCTCATCGTATTGACCAAGTACGTATCCGAATGCACTATCTGAGACAGACAAGTACAACAATAAAGGAATTCCTTTTTGCGGAGGAACCAATACTAGTCGATTGGACAAATAGTTTTTGATAGCATCAAAAGTAGTCTGACAATCTTCAATCCACTTTGTCGGGGCGTCTTTCTTCAGCAGCTTGAAAATAGGCTCACACACCACGGTTGATTGAGATATAAATCGACTGATGTAGTTTAACCTCCCTAAGAAACTGATCACCTCTTTTTTTGTCTTTGGCGGAGGTAACTTTTGAATGGCTTTAATCTTAGAAGGGTCGAGCTCAATACCCCTTCTGCTGACTATAAATCCCAACAAATTCCCAGCCGGAACTCCAAAAGCGCATTTGGCGGGATTTAACTTCAAAGAATTTCCTTAGATGTGTCAAGTGGTCCGAACTTTCGTTGGACTTGATTATGACATCATCCACATACATTTCAATCTCCTTATGAATCATGTCATGAAAAATGGTCGTCATGGATCTCATGTAGGTGGCACCGGCATTCTTGAGGCCGAACGACATCACCCTGTAGTGATATACACCCCAAGGTGTAATGAAAGCCGTCTTTTCTGCATCCTCCTCATTCATCAGAATCTGGTGATAGCCTGCGTAATAGTCCATAGATGACTGCATTTCATGCCTTGCGCAGTTATCTATCAAAATATGAGTATTCAGCAGCAGAAAATTTGGGCTAGCTTTGTTGAGATCTCTGTAATCGACACAAATCCTGATTTTCCCGTCTTTCTTTGCGACTGGAATAACATTGGCCAGCCAGGTTGGATATTGTTTCACTTCCACTAAACGGGACTCTATCTGCTTGATGATCTCTTCCTTAATCTTTAAAATCAGTTCAGGCTTGAATTTCTGAGTTTTTTGCTTCACCGGATTGAACCCCGAGTTAATCGGCTTCTTATGAGATACGACATCGCTATTCAACCCTTGCATGTCACGGACTTCCCAGACGAACACATCAGTATATCAAGCAAGAAAATGAATTAGGCCTTCTTTCTGAGATTCATTTAGGTGGATGTTGATCTTAATTCCTTTGACACATTCTGGATCTCCCAAATTCATCGTTTTCGTTTCCTCTAGATTTGGTTTATGGTAATTTTCGAACTGCCAAAATTCCTCGGTGACATAATCTGGTTCCTCACTTTCTTCTTCATAATCGTCAACATTGTCATCACCTGCCTCATTTTGTTCATTTAGCTCATGACATGACATGACATTGGCAGGCCTGTAACTTATGTTACTGAAATCATAAAAAGACAAAATTAGGAAAGTAAGGTATAACAAACGACTTAAATAAATAAAATTAAAAACAAAGAGGCTTTAATTTAAAAACAATCAAACTTAGACCATGGCATGTTGCCTTTTTGAACATCACAATGAAAATTCGAAAATTGGAACAGTTAAGAAAATGCAAAATTGTGGGTCTCGGGCATCCTCCGGACAACCACCGATTTTGATGTGCATTAAATGACGCCTTTCTACCTAAGAGTTCAGGGTATCAAGATCGGCGTGGAGGTCCAGTTTCTCAGCACCTCCCCTGGTTCAGCATCGCAAATACCAGCTAGCTCGACCTCTTCCTCAACAACAACATCGATCTCTTCGAAGAGGTCACAGATTCCTTCCTTAAGGTCTTCATGCACGGGATACTCCCGAACCGGAAAGGATTGATACAGATGTGGGATCAGCTTATTCAAGGCTTGATCATTTTTCTTCTTCACCTTCATGTCATCATCTGTGGGGATGTACCCCAAACCATATTTGGAACCCTTAACGAGGACTGTAAAAGGCTCAATAATTCCTTGGGAATCTCTTCACAATCCGAACCCTGGCTCAAAACCATTTTGCAGCATCACAGTGGCTATCATCTTGTATACGGCGGGCATGGGGGTCTCTGGGGCCAAGTCTTCGTCGGTGGCATTCACCAGCTCCACCGTGTAAAAGTTTGTGCCTCGCGATAATTTATCAATGATTGGCGTCTGTCTACCAGAGTGACTCCCCTCACCATGAATAACTAGCTCTTCATTCTTCCACCCGATCTTCATTATCTGATGGAGAGTAGAGGGGATGGCTCCAGCCATATGGATGAACGGCCTTCCCAGAAGAAAGTTGTAACTGGTATTGATATCCAATACTTCAAATTGCGCGCTGAATTCTGCAGGCCCATTTGAATGGTCAAATTCACTGCTCCCAACGTTTCTCTCTGAAACCCATCAAAGGCTCTCACATTGACCTGGTTTTGCTCCAGTTTCTCAAGGTAAAACCTTAGCTGCTTCAACGTCGACAAATGGGCAGATATTCAGACTAGATCCATCATCTACTAAGAAGAGATTGACAACCTTTTCACGGCATATCACAGTGATGTGCAACGCCTTGTTATGTGACCTCCCTTCAACAGGAAGCTCATCTTCACAAAAGCTGATTCGGTGCCCTCGAATAACCTGGTGAATCAAGGCGGCCACGTTATCACTGCTTGTGATCGCGGGTACATACATATCATCGAGATCTTTCATTAAGGCTTGCATGTAGGATTGAGAGCTCATCAGCAGAGACCATACGAAGATCTAAGGTTGAGTCTTCTCCAAATGCTTGACGATTGAATAATCTTTTAGTTGCATTCTCATCTAGTATTCCTACGCTTCTCCTTCGCTTATCATCCTCTAAGCCTAGTACTTCTTTTGTCCTCCGAGAGTAAGCTCGTCAGGAGTGTAACACCTTCCAGACCTGGTCATGCCTTGAGCAGCAGCAGTTTCAATAACAAACTTAGGCTTGACGAGAGTTTCTGATGGCACCAAGGCAACATCCTTCGCATGTGTCAAAATAACAAACTCTCTCTTCTCTTTGATGCTTAAAGAAGCGACAGCCCTTTCCAAATCATCGTGAACGATGGGAGTAATCATCTTTGTTCCACACCAGTCTTCATCTGTCTTGATCATATTGACATTGCTGCCAACATGATTCGGCAACGGGTTTGTGTTGACATTTGGTACCTCCGGTTGGAGAGTGACTACCTCTTGATCAATCATATCATGAATTTTGTGCTTGAGGTTGATACAATCTTCAGTATTGTGCCCAACGCTATTGGAATGATAAGCATATCTCTGATCGGGTTTGTAGAATTTTTCAATTGATATCCACGGGTTTGGGCCCCACAGGGTTGATGTATCCAGCCGCAGCCAGTCTCTCATACAATTTTGTCTGGTTTTCAGCGAGTGCGGTAAAGTTCCTTGAAGGTATCTTCTCAAATCTGGGTCGGGGAGGGTCATAACTGCCCTATTGAGGAGGAGGCACCTGTTGATAAAACCTAGTATTTGGACGGAGAGCTTGGATTCTGGGATATAGATTTGTTTGGTAATTTGGCGATGGAGCTTGGTAATTCAGAGGAGCATTTTGGTACAGTGGATCTTGGACATGATAAACAGGAGGGGGTTCTTGGTAGCTTGATTGTACGTTAGCGCAGTTGGGAGAAACACCTTGGTAGGGAGATGGAATTTGGTAGGGTGGAGAATGATTTGTGTAAATGGGAGATGGATTTTGGTAATTGAGGGGTGGACTTTGGTACAAGGGAGCTTGGACGTTTGTATAAATGGAGGTAGCATTCTGATTATTGGGATGACTAGATTGCGTGTAACAAGATTGGTAGGACTTTGGGGAAGGATGAGAACGACCTTTGGAATATGATGAACTTCTGGGGGCTTTCCTTCCCCCATATGAAATAGCAGCAACTTCTTCTCTTTTATTTCTCAACAAACCTGAAGACCCAGGTGATGCGGCTACATGGGCTATCTTTCCTATTTTTAAATCGTCTTCGATATTCTCACCAATCTTGACTATCTCGGTAAACTTTGCTCCAACGAGCAACATGATTCTATCATAATATTTCGGCTCTTGCACGCGCAAGAACCCTTCAATGATTTCTTTCTCATTCATGGGTGGTATCACCCATGCCGCTTCTTTTCTCCACCTATAGGCGAACTCCCTATAGCTTTCAGTTGACTTTTCATCTTCTCCAAAGAGTATCGATTGGGAAAAATTTCTATGTTGTAATAAAATCGATCGATGAAATCTTTGGCCAAGTCATTCCTGGGCCATTGTCTGGTTTCATGCAAGGTAAACCATTTGAGAGCTTCTCCACACAGTATCCGATTGAATATCCGCATCAATAAAGCTTCGTCGCTTCAAACTCCCACGAGCTGGTCATAATAGGCTCTCAAATGAGCCATAGAGTTTCCCACTCCTCCGAAGGTGTCAAACTTTGGAATCATGAACCCTTCTGGAAGGTCCAAATTTGGGTGGATACATAGGTCCGCGTATCTAACTCCAGCAATGTCGGGGATGCATTGTAGATCCTCCATGGCCTTCTTGATCTCCTCTTTAATATCGACCCTTACATCTTCCTTTGCCCTCCGTTCTTTTTCTTGTTCCTCGTAATGGTCCAACTCAGAACTGTGCACATCGTGCTCGACATGGATGGGAACTTTAAAAGTGGCTCTCTTCTGTAGAGGTGGATCTACAGAGGGACTTTGACCGTTTTGGGCGGGTTGGTAATTCTGTGGGTAGGCCTGAGGATTGATGTTTTTATTTATATGGTGATGAGGTGTTTGGGGATTGAAAGCATTTGGGTTCTGGTTTTGTCTTTGATTTTGTGGCGGTGGAGCGGTTTGATGGTGAGTATTTCGAGGATGGGGAGGTATTTGAGAATGGTTGTTTCTAAGAGGAGATGGAGTTTGGTAGAATGCGTGATACGCTCAAATTTACTTCTCAAATAAGAAGTAAAGTGGTCGTTTCAAGTAAATAACCCAACTAATGAGGTTGAGATCGTTCCCACAAGGAAAATAGTTTAAACTTAACTTCAATCTATTATTACTATCCTTCAGTCAATTACTTCCATGGAACGCAAAAATGATAAAAGGGGGGTTTTCTATTTCTAAGTAAATGAAAATAACTAGCGAAATTGAAAGAGACACTTAACAGCTTCAATTGTTGGAGTTTAATCAATTAAAGAAAGTAACTAGGGTTTACGTGTTTCCCACAGGTTCATAACTTGATAAGTCTAACTATAACAATTCTTTCCTAGTATCTTGCATGCAAAGTGATAAGTTATGTATTTCTAAATCCTTGGTCCAGCATCTAGAAAATTTCACTCCGCACCTTGGTACGGCTACGTGTGTTGCTGCACTAACCCTTATCTTTACCTCATATTAAGAATCGTATTCGATATTTGACTAAGTTTTTACCTCGTACCAATCAATACTAGCCTATTAGATAGTATACACTAAATCTATGTTGATGATTTTTTTCCTATTATCTAGCTCCTTGGTCCGTCAAGTAGCATTAAGGCAAGTTCTAACATTGGTCATCCGTTAAAAAGACTTTTAAGCGAAAGAATTATCAATACATGCAAGACACTATTCTAGAATTGTTATTTTAGTTAGGTTTTACCTCATTATTTGCCTATGGTTCCCACAACCCTAGTTATGGAGTTTAGTTAGCCATGGTCATAATCACAATATTCAAATATATGGTATAAGAATTCATGTACTTACTTCAATTAAAAAAAGAGTAAAATCCGTAAGTTCGCTTGATTAATCAACAAAACTCACCAATAATTAATTACAAGAATCTCAAAACAATCAAGAATCTCACAAAAGGTCTAAAAAATAATCAGGAGTCTAACAATATTCAAGGTTCTAACAATGATCAAGAGTATAACCAAATAATACAGAGTCTAACCTCAAAAACGAGGTTTTTGAAACTATTTATAGAAAATAAAAATCTAATTAAACAAGGACTCTATTTGCTGGAAATCTGTCAAAACACGGCAGGGTTGACGGACCTCGCGACAGGACGTCGTGGTCATGACGGGCCGTCATGGACTCCGTCGTCCCATACTTTGAAAATTCTTCTGTTGCTCTCTTCATTACCCTCGACAGCAGGTATGACGGATCGTCACAGGCGCAACAGTCCGTCGAGGGTCTCCGTTCCAAAACACTTGAACACTTGGAATATGGGTACTGGGACTACTTCTCTGATCTTCATGACGAACCTGCAGGACGGACCGTCATGGCTAAGACGGTCCGTCACACTTTCCGTAACCCCACACTTGGTCAGACTTCCCCATCTTCTTTCAGCAGCTTCACTACGCTGCTACCTACGTACCGTCATGAGTATGACGGACCGTCACAAGCTCCGTAGGTGGTCTGTTCTGCATTTCTTCGCTCAAAAACCTCCGCATTCATCTTTGTACAGATTTCCTGCAAATATAGAGAAGCTTATATAAAAATTAGCACAAAAAGGCTTTTGGACACACTAAACTTAAGGAAAAATTATTAATAATACCGTGAAACCACGGTATATCAACACCCTCAACTTAAATTAGTTGTTTATCCTCAAGCGACGCACTATGACTCAATACAAAATCTTTGTACAATAGTATCCATGCTTTATCCTTTGCAATCCTTTGGCTATCAATCCCGATTAATCATCATATTTATGCATACTATCACTATTAGGCTTGAATTATGTGGAACCAGACCATGACACAGACTCACCATGCACTAACACCTATCCTCTTCAATTTCTCACCGAGGTGCTAATATTTCTAGTACTGTAACTAGTGTCCTCACTTCAAAACAAAATCCTCATATTTTACACAATGATTTCAGTTTGAGTATAAGGATTACTTTTCAACACTTACTCTCAGAACAAATTCACACTCATTCATGCCTATTTCCATAAGCTTGCCCTTATTTTCACTGCTTTAAGTTCGCTATACAACCCTTAGGATCACGATAGGACTTTCTTAGCTTGTAACAAAGGTTCAGGATCAGGTAGGGTATATTTAGGTATACTGTAGTGAATTTTTGCCCTCCTTTACATATCGGCTAAACAAACCATTTTCTATCATTTTATTTTGCCTAGTTTCCCATATTCTTTCACCTTGCTATTTTCCCCTTTTATTCATTTGTGTAGGTGACTCTCTTCTTTTCTTGTTTGTATTTATTGTAAAAAAACTTTTATTTTTTTTACTTTTCTTTAAACTAATTCTTGAGTCACTTTACTTTTGTTCTTTTTCTCTCTTTGTTCTTTCAACCCCACTTTCCAGAGCATTCCTCATAATAGCCACCCTCAACTCATGGCTTTGTCATAAGTCAAAGTACACAATACCCAAAGTTGGGTCAGGGTCATAAAAAGTTTTTTTACTACATTAGCAACACTCAACTTATGCTTTTGGCATAAGCTGAGGTGCACATGTCCAAGGAGGGAACAAGGCCACCACATTATTCCCAGAAAAGATCAGTTGGGCTGAAAAAGAAAGGTCTAATTTAAGCTCAAATCATTTGGATCAAATAAGGATAAATTTTATTTGGTTTTCTTTTATTTAGGCTAAAAATGGGCTATATTGAATAAGGGCCTATGATCCTTTCCTAATTGTCTATTACAGCTTACTTTTAGCAGGACTAACCAGGCAAGTTCTAGCTCAGTACAAATCGTGGACTATTCAAATCTTCCTCACACTCACTTGACATCTCATCACTCTACCAGATTATCAGACACCTAGTTCGAATTTTAGACTTAGGGTCATGCAGTGGTGTACCTCTATGTAATGCTTAGAGCCACACATTAATCAATTGCTATTCCTAGTCATGCATCATTTTCCATTTTATCAGGATATCATTTTAGCCATCATGCTTCAGAATTAAACTATGTACACAAGATATAGACATGCCGGTTCAACAGAAAAAGTAATCAGTCTCTTGGGGAAAAAGAACACAGGCAAGAAAACCCCAAAAGAGGATAGTGAATTGGGCTACTCAGACTTCACCCTAGCACTCACTTTCCATTTAACCCACCCCCAACAAAAATACATGCAATTGTCCCCAATGCATAAAAAATTGAAATACTAGAGTGGTAGGTGAAGCAAACCTGGGGCGCAAAGCGCCGACGATCAACAAGCTAGTGGGTCCGGTTCCCCGGAAACCACTACTTCTGTAATCTGGATACCCTCAGTGGTGTCCTCAGCATCAAAAGTACTATCAGCAGTGCCTCCCGCTATCTCCACAGTTTTGGAGCTAGACGCCCCAGCAACTAACTCTCCTGCTCTCATCTAATGCGCCTCCTCCTCAGCAAGCGAGGCTCTCCTCGTAGCCTCCATATCATGGCGCTCCTTATTTCATGCTCGATATTCATCCTCCTCTCGACCCCTACGCCTCTTGGTATTCTCTCGAGGGGAATGTGGTGGAAGTGGCGCCATCACTGTGTCTTCAGCAGGCTCTGCAGAAGGGGCCTCAGACTCAGGCACCCTAGCCTCTAAGATCATATCAATATCTGCGCGAAGACTGTCGACCGCATCCTGAAGGGTTGACTCATCCACCGGAGGGGATGGACGGGCTAGCACCCGCAAATCAAAAGCGTCCAATCGCTGATGAACCTCAGCGATCTTCCGCTCTGTGTGCTGGACCATTCTCCGCTCCAAGCACTCTTCTGCCTCGGCAATAGACCTCTACATCCAAGGCTGGATATGATGCAGATGTGTATCCATTTGCGCCTCTAATTTCTGGACCCTAGTAAGTGGGACTAGAGTGGGTAAAGGGGCTGAGCGAGAGGAGCTCGGGGCAATGCTACTACCCGGGATAGACTCGACCGGGGTAGTGTCAGTGGAAGCCGCCTGCGTAGCCGTACGGGCTTGTGCTACCGTATCAGCAATATTGTCAACAAGTGGAGGCAACTCTTTATGGGGCCCTCTACGTGGAGCCAACTCATTGGCCTCATCCCTGATGAGGCCGATATCAACAGTGCCTAGAGTGGTCTTGAGCTTATCAACGTGCCATATAGGAACACCTGCGGACCTGCATAGAGAAAATATCATGCACGATAAAGGTTAAGTAGTTGTGACCTTAAAAGCCCTCTCGTGCATGACCGCCTGTAGAAGCCATGCAAAATCCATCTCAAACCCGGCTATCATCGCCGCCATCAGCACTGCTCGATTCCATGTGACGATATTATCAGCGGCTTTGGGGAAAGGCAGTGGCGGACAATCAACCACAAAAACTTCATCGTGAAAGTTAGGTTGGCCTTCTTGATGGCTCCCTTTAGCTCGTTCACCCGGTCGGCACACTCTCCATTAACGGACAAGTGCAGGGCCATCCGCCTCTTGGTGATCTCTCTCAGTGATGGCTCATGCATGAATTGTACATCTTTAACAATCTGAACGCCACGTACTCGTACCTTCTCCAGTGGGGCCTTTTTGGCGGCGGCAGCCCGCCTATCAATCTGTGATTGGAGAGTCGCTATGTAGGATGCGTAGAACTCTCGGACCAGCTCTTCACTATAACGTCCCAACGGACGTGCTGTCCACTGCAGTAGATGTCTGGTGAAGAGATTTTGTATCTCAGGCATCGTCGGGAGATTTCCCGTAAGGACCTGCCGCTCCAATGTAAGTGTTCGAGTCATAACTCCTTTGTCATTAAGGAACTCTGAATCGGAATAGACTTGAAATTGCCCGTCGACACACCACCGGTTGGGCTGGTCAGTAACCGTGGTGAGAGCACGAGCTGGTGAACCGGGTGAGGATTCCAAATTGTCAGCCTCATCAGACAAGGGTGACGCTGCAGCGGTGGCGGGTGCGGGAACCTCGGCAGATCCGGAGGCTTCCTCCGACCACGAAACTCCTAAGGAGCTAGACGCTCCTTCTTCATTAGTGGCTGACCCAGAAGGTGTGCCGGTCAGTGTTCGCTCCTCCTCAGACTAGGAGGCAGTGACTACGCCGAATGCCACCTTTTTGGGTGAGGTTCTTGCATCACGCGCATCACGGGGTGGGGTGGAAGTGCCTGGGGGCACGTACTCGGGGTCACGCTCATCATTAGAGCCAATGACCAGGCGGGCAGACAGGGCGACAGACTTCGATCGCCCACGTGCGTAGACTCGATCTTGTTTTTGTGCCATAGTAGATAGTACTTGAGAATTTGAGAAAAACAAGAGGGAAAGGTACTTGGTGATCAAGTAGGCACCCACAACAGCAGCTCCGACTAGTAGATGATGAATTTTGAGGAATTTGGAGAATTTGAGGAAAATGATTGGTTTTAAGAGAGCTTTGAAAGTTTAAAAGGGAGGGAAATGGGAGAAAGAGTGAAAGAATGGGGTGAAATGAAGGGGTGGGGGTTTTAAATGATGAATTTTTAAAAAACTCCAGCTGGGTCAGGTCGGGTACGGTTCATTAATGACGCGACGATTCCACGACGATGGTCCATCTCAGTTGTGAAGGTTCGTCATTGGTTCTGTCGCGTGTGCCCTAGTTTGAAAATAACAGAAAGACGTACCTGGCACGACGTATTCATGCGACGGTCCGTCACATGGGAAATGGTTTGTAACTGTATACGTCAGTGACTGCTGTAGAGTAATTTTCTGCAGAATTTCCTAGTGATGTGCCTGCAAATATAAAACCCATTAGTAGAAAATGCTACCATTACTAGAAAGAAAAACTATAAGTATTGGGTTGCCTCCTAACAAGCTCCTGATTTAATGTCGCGGCACGACTAAGGACACTTGATTACTCAGACTTCATCAAGATGGTATGCCTCTATCACTTCATTCACCGATGCAGTATGCCCAAAATAGAGTTTTATTCGTTCTCTATTCACTGTTAGATCGGACATCAGTAGCCGCATCACAGTGGGTTTTGGGTCACCCAACCCAACTTCTTGTAAACCGAGAGGGGCATGAGATTTATGCTTGCCCCCAAATCACATAATGCTTTCGCAAAATGTAATAACCCGACTGTACAAGGAATACTGAATGCACCTGAATTTTCTTTCTTTTGTACGAGAGATTATCAATAGCACTACAATGCTGCATTCTAGCATCATCCTCGAAAGTAACCAATCTATTCTTTGTAACCAGATCTTTCATAAACTTGGCATAACCGGGCATTTGTTCTACAGCTTCTACCAAATGGACATTGATAGAAAGCTTCTTCAACATTGTTATAAAACGCCGATATTTACCATCCTCGGTCTTTTTCACTAATCTCTGAGGGAAGGGTGATGGTGGTCTAGGCATGGGAATCACCTTCATAGGGACTTCTACATCTTTTACAGTGCTCTCTTATGCTTCACCACTGCCCTTTACCACCTTAGCATCATCCTTTCTCACCTTTTCCTCATTAGACGGCATAGGTGGGTCAATGGTTTCCTCATTGCCATACAGTGTGCATCATTTTTTGGATTTTGGACAGTGTTGCTAGGAAAAGTGCCCAGTTTTCGTGTGTTCGCAATCGCAGATAATTGGGACATTTGCAACTCGATGTGCTTAATCGATATTGCATGTGTATCGACTTTTTGCCCAATACCTGCTAAATCACACCTTAACTCTTTAATGTTCTCATCACTAGCATCGAACCTCCTCATCATTTTGTGCAACATATCCTCAACTTGTGCCATACTATCTCCACCGTCCCTAGGAGTAACTTCACGATTTTGAGGAGGGACATAGGGCCCATTCCTATCATTTTTGTTACCGTAGTTACTCCTGTTGAAGTTGTTCTCGCGGTTGTAGTTTCCATCTCGGACATAATGACCCTCACGGTTATAGTTACCATAGATCCGACCTTTGTTCCCTTGACCTTGGCGCCAATTATCTTAATTTGAGCCTTGGGCACTCGGTCGGAAACACCCCGTCTGCTCATTTACTGCATAGGAATCCTCCGCATAATAGCATTCATCATTAGGTGGTGGTGGTTTAGACAAGTAGTTAACTGCATTTATCTTTTCTGCACCCCCATTGATATGTTTTAGTACCAACCCAAGCTCAGTTCTTATCTGAGCCATTTCTTCACGAATCTCATTTGTGGCTGGGTTGTGAGTGGACTGCACTGCGAAGATATTTCTCCCGGTATCTGACTTCCTAGTACTCCAAGCTTTATTATTCTGGGAGATTTTCTCTAATTTTTCAGCAATCTCAGCATAAGGACACTCCCCATAAGATCCACCTGCTATAGTGTCCAACACCGCTTTATTATTATCATCCTGTCCCCAATAGAAGTATTCTTTCAGTGACTCATTATCTATACGGTGATTTGGGACACTTCCCAAGAACAAGGTGAATCTATCCCAAGAACTACTAACTGACTCTCCTGGTAGTGCCACAAAGTTGTTCACTCTGTCTTTGTGGTTTAGTTTCTAAGAGACCGGATAGTAGCGTTCTAAGAAAACATCCCTTAGTTAGTTCCAAGAGAAAATTTAGTTGTAAGGGAGCTCAGTGAACCATATATCAGCCTCTCCCGTCAGTGAGAGAGGAAACACTCTCTATTACATCCAAGTCCAAGTCAGGCCTCCCTACACAGCTTTTACACACTGCCCTTACCTTAGCTATATGGGTATGTGGATCCTCAGAAGGTAGCACTGAAAACAAACCTCTGGCAGTGAGCATTTGCATCAGGCTACTAGTGACTACAAAGGTGTGGCCTGGTGGTAGAGGAGGCAAGACAAGTGGCCCATCGGAGTCTGCTATGTTTTCATAGCCTCTGTAGTATGCTTGGGGCCGTAGAGCTTGATTTTGTCCACTATTTTGGTGTACACCCGGAGCATCGGTAACAACTGACCATGAACATCAACCGGAGCTAGGATGTTCTGGTTTTGATCATCATCATTAATTCCCAAGTTTCAATTCATGTTGCGTAGTGTACGCTCTAATTCGCGATCGTAGGGAAACAAGGGTTTTTTTCCTTCTCTGTGTATTTGGCATACAAGGAGGGTGGTTCTGCACAAATCAAAAACAATAAAACAAAGTAAAATCAAGAAATTATCAACTAATCTATAGTAATAAGTTTAAGTTAATCTAAAAGCTACTTTCCCCGGCAACGGCGCCAAAATTTGATACGCTCAAACTTACTTCTCAAATAAGAAGTAAAGCGGTATTGTCAAGTAAATAACCCAACTAATGAGGTTGAGATTGTTCCCACGAGGAAAATATTTTCGACTTAACTTCAATCTATTATTACTATCGTTCAGTCAATTACTTCCTTGTAAAGAAAAAATGATAAAAGGGGGGTTTTCTATTTCTAAGTAAATGAAAATAACTAGCAAAATTGAAAGAGACACTTAACAGCTTCAATTTTTAGAGTTTAATCAATTAATGAAACTAACTAGGGTTTACGTGTTTCCCACAGGTTCATAACTTGATAAGTCTAAATATAACAATTCTTTCCTAATATCTTGCATGCAAAGTGATAAGTTATGTATTTCCAAATCCTTGGTCCGGCATCTAGAAAATTTCACTCCGCACCTTGGTCCGGCTACGTGTGTTGCTATACTAACGCTTATCTTTACATCATATTAAGCATCGTATTCGATATTTGACTAAGTTATTACCTCGTACCAATCAATACTAGCCTATTAGATCGTATACACTAAATCTATGTTAATGATTCTTTTCCTATTATCTACTTCCTTGGTCCGGCAAGTAGCATTAAGGCGAGTTCTAACGTTGGTCATCCGTTAAAATGATTTTTAAGCGAAAGAATTATCAATACATGCAAGACACTATTCTAGAATTGTTATTTTAGTTAGGTTTTACCTCATTATTTGCCTATGGTTCCGACAACCCTAGTGATGTAGTTTAGTTACCTATGGTCATAATCACAATATTCAAATATATGGTATAAGAATTCATGTACTTACTTCAATGAAAAAGAGTAAAATCCGAAAGTTCCCTTGATTAATCAAATAAAATCACCAACAATTAATTACAAGAATCTCAAAATAATCAAGAATCTCACAAAAGGTCAAAAAAATAATCAAGAGTCTAACAATATTCAAGGGTCTAACAATGATAAAGAGTCTAACATAATAATCCAGAGTCTAACCTCAAAAAAGAGGTTTTTGAAACTATTTATAGAAAATAAAAACTCAATTAAACAAGGACTCTATTTGATGGAAATCTGTCAAAACGCGGTTGGGTCGACGGACCTCGCGACGGGACGTCGTGGTCACGACAGGCCGTCATGGACTCTGTCGTCCCATACTTTGCAAATTCTTCTACTGCTCTCTTCATTACCCTCTACGGCAGGTATGACGGATCGTCACAGGCACAACTGTCCGTCGAGGGTCTCCGTTCCAAAACACTTGAACTCTTGGAATATGGGTATTGGGACTACTTCTCTAGTCTTCATGACGAATCTGCAGGAAGGACCGTCATGGCTACGATGGTCCGTCACACTTTGCATAACTCCACACTTGGTCAGACTTCCCCATTTTCCTTTAGAAGCTGCACTACGCTGCCACCTACGGACCGTCACGAGCATGACGGACCGTCACAAGCTCCGTAGGTGGTCTCTTTTGCATTTCTTCGTTCAAAAACCTCCGCATTCATCTTTGGACAGATTTCCTGAAAATAAGGAGAAACTTATATAAAAATTAGCACAAAAAGTCTTTTGACCACACTAAACTTAAGGAAAAAGTATTAATAATACCGTGAAACCACGGTATATCAATGCGGAAGCATATTGTTGATTTTGGGTAGTAAGATCTATAACCGACGGATTCTGAACAGGTGTAGATAGTTGATTCTGAGTTGGATCCATATTTGAGGAAGGGAAGTAGATTAGATTCCTTCCCTCAGCGGCGTTAGCAGCAAATCCTAGTGGAGGCAAATCCTGCCTCCGTTGTATTTCCACCCTCATCTCGGCAATCTGTTGCATCAGCTGCATAATCAACTCATTGTGTTCTGCTACAGTGGGTTAAGCCACCACAACATCAGTAAGACTCACTTCTTCATTATTATCCCCCATAACTGCCTTTCCTCTGTCTAAGCTTTGTCTATGGAAGGAATCTGCAGGACCTTTTGATCTAGTGAAATAAGGATGATTTTCCAGCTTTTGATCGACACAAATCATCTTCAAAGTACCGGAGGAGGGAAACAACTCAAAGGAAAATTTGTCAGTGCAGATGCAGAGTACAAAATTCATAATATCACACAGAGAGCAGATAAACACACAAGTTGCTTTGTTTGAGGATATCTTCAACCCACGAGTGAGGACGGAAACACATGTTTTTTAATTATTTTTTTTAACAAGAAGGAGTTTTCTTGTTTTATTTTTGGACGTTGTCTCAGAAAGTCTAAATCATGTTAAGCTATGGTCTTCTTGCAGCTGCTCTTTGATGTCCGCTCTAGTCTTCGTATCTTCTCGTAACATGAGGGGGAGGATGAAAATTTTTAAAGATAGGGGCTGGGCCTAGAGAGGCTGCCTACGTATCTCACAAGGAGAATTCAGGCCCAACGTAGTTCGAGTACAAGGTAAAAAATTTCATTCATTCATTCCTTCGATTACAGGGAAATTAAAAGGCAACTATAGAGCTCTTGAAAGATAAAATGATGACGACACGTTAGTCATTTCCTTTCTTGTTACAGCAGTAGTCTCCTCCTTTCAGATGACCTAGGAATGGAGGCTTGTAGACGATTTCCTCATCGTCGTCTTCCTCAGTCACTTCAGGGTGAGCGTTGTCGAGACCACTGTTGGCTCCTTGCTCATAGACGGGGTATTTTGTGCCCATTTTCCGAAGTTTATCATTCACGTTGCTATGGAAGACTTTGTTCTTTTTCCTCAATGCAACCATCCTTTCTCTCATGGAGGAGAATCCTTCCATTTCCACTGTCAGCTCCTCATCGAGTGACATGCTTTTAGCTAACAGAGTAGGTGTCTCCGATTCTATCCTCGCTTCTCTTTCTTGCACTTTTAATTGAATCAAGTCCAACTTTTCTCGCAAATCCTCTGTCTTTATCTCAACATCTTTCTTTTTTTTCATCTGTGATTCCAGATCCTCACCCAACGTCACGGTTGCAGCTTTGTAGATTGCGGTGGCCATGTCGACTCTGAGCCCCTACTCATTGGCTTCTTGAATTTCCCGAGTGATTCGTTCAATCTTTCTTTGTAGTTCTACTTCAGTGAGCTCCATCTGGATGTTCTTACCTTTGTTCCATAGAAGTGATTTTGCCTTTCCTGAGATGGTAGAGTAATGTTTTAGGACTTTTGGTATAGGAGGTCGTCTTTTGAGTGAGAAATTTGAGACTTGGGAATTTTGGTCGGACATTTTGTAATAGTGGCTTCTGTATATTCTTTGGAAGTTTCTGGATAGGAGTGGGTTTACGGTATCCTCATTCCTAGCAACATATAACATAAGTAGTTAAACAAACGTATATCGCGTCCTAAAACATACACGGAGACCCTTTTGTGCAAAGGGTAGGCCTAGCGTATTTGAATGATGTACGAGTAAATTTAAACCAAATAAACAATTCCCCCCCCCTAAAAAAAAAATAAATTTTACTAGTGAATAATAATGTTCACAAAGGGGAAATAAATATTAAAGACAAAACCCACGCAGGGGCCTTTTGAAAGTGCAATAAAGGCAAGCCCACGTAGGGGCTAAAAATAACGTAAAGACATAAAAACCCACGGAGGGGTGAAGTCCACTATGTTGCTCTACATGATCCTGCTCCGTCGCCGTCTCCTAGAGTCTTGTATTGATGAAACATATATCTCAACATCAGCAAGAATCCTTCACCCAGGCGTCCTTGTCTTCCATTCTCTCGTATCGCATCCTCTCAATTTTCTCCTTGATACAGTTATCGAAATCATCATAACCACGTCTCCGTCTTTCTGCCTCTTGAGTTACCCTCTCAAGAGTATCTTGGTTCTCGACAAAATTAGCATACACCTCTTTGGCCTCTTCCTTTACTACTTATAGCTTGGCCACTGCTTTGGCTTCTCTATCCGTTACGCTGTGAAAGCTACATGGGGTTTGAAAGAAGACGTTTTGTACGTCCTTCTTCAGCCATTCTTTGTAACCTTTGTCATACCCAGCATTGAATCGATCAGGGGAGATGGTGTCTTTATCAATACGCTTGGCGCTTATCCATTCTCTGAACATTTCAGTCGCGTTGTGCACTCTATCATCCCCAATATCGTATACATAAGTGCCATAGTACGCTTCTTTGGGTACAGTTTGTCTCCTCCCAAACTGTCGTAAGAATCAAAATGGTGCATAAGGGAGAATTCCCCGTATACCTAGTAGAGGAAGCACAACTTGTCCGCAGCTCTCCACGATAACTTCTTTGGAGATAAAACGGCCGAGCATCCATTGGAGGTCTTCTTCTCTCAATTTCGGAGGATATTTGAGCCCATCTCCCCCTTGTTATCCGATTATTCATATTTGCCTAGTATAACAGGTCATTTAAATCCTTAAGGGTATTCTTGTTGTCGAGAGTATGCAGCTCCCGAGTCCCAGCAGCCTTCGCTGAATGGCTGAGGATCCACCACTGGAGGAGCAAGTTGCATCCTTGGAAGTATCGATGTCCCTCTTTACACTTTCCCAAGGCTCGATAAATGTCGGACAGGATGACCGGAGCTATAGGGTAGTATTTTGTTGTCCCTTGGTTCTCATACCCTTTGAATAAGGTGTTCACGAGTGTTATAACTCGGGTATTGATTCTCAAACTTGGACCATGAGGGAAGACCATTGTTCCCAATAACGCCACAGCAAATGCTAGAGGACGAATCTCGTTCAATTCTCTGTAGGAGATCTTGAACTCTCGGTTGTAAGTGGCGTAGAAGCTTGCATGTCCAAATCAGATATAAAGGTCCCTGAATGCTACGTGGGATTCTTAGCACCAGTAGGAAAAGTCCTTTCCCAACCCGAACCAGTCCGCAATATCCTTTACGGAAGGCTTATTGGGGATGAAGATGTCTTCTTTTTATCGTGCCCTCCTTTCTATCCCAGTGCCTACTGTGTCTATACAGTGTCTTATTTCCTCCAAAGTCGGGGTAATTTTGGCAGTTCCGAATTGAAACACCATCCTCTGGCTATCCCAATATCCCGTAAGTACCTCAACCAGTTCCGGCCAACTGTTCATGTCGATCAGTTCTGTTAACGCACCTACTTATTTGTTGAGGGTTCTTCTATGATCCCCTTCCAAATTATCATACCATATCGTGAGTTGAGGTGGCGCTGAGACGACCATGTCAAGCTTCGGGAAACGGTCCATATCGGTAAAACAGAAACTAGTTAGGTTTTTCCCCACCCCCAAATTAGTTTTCACACGTACATCATTCAAATGTCAAATAATATGATGTGTAATGAGATCGAAGACCTTAGACACAAGTTTGGCAGTTTTCTACTAAGTGTACTTAATACACCTTGGGTATTAAGTCGTCTTAGGCTAATGCTTAATTTTTGGTTTTGGTTTCGCTCTATCTTAGGTTTACTAGAATAGTTTTCAAGTTGACGGTTACCCAAGTAAGACAAACATCGGGGTGAAGCTACCAAACAACGTCGGATGACCGCATTCCAACTATTTGTTTGATACTTCCAAATAAATTCTTGTGTATTTCTAAAGAAAGTCGTGGAAAGCCACGTAACTTTCATTTTCCTAATGCATACTATTTGCCGTTTGGCGGAAGAATACCATGGAAATGCAACAAATTTAAAACTAAGGTAAACTAAACAAGTAAATAATTTATCACAAATAGCCAAATAACGTTAGTTCTAAGGTTAGAATCCTTCTTATCACCAGCGGAAGTCACCATTTCTGTTTTATCAAAAAGAAGAAAAATATTTGATTTGGAGAGTTCTTGATTTTTAAAGAGTCACCACTTAATTTTTTGAGGAAATTAAGAAAAGTTGATTTTCAAAAGATTAAACAGAGAAAAATTGATTGAAAACCTTTTAGGGGGTTCAAGGATTCATATTTATGTTTCAGGGTGGTTGATATACCGTGGTTTCACAGTATTATTAATATTTTTTCCTTAAGTTTAGTGTGTCCAAAAGCCTTTTTGTGCTAATTTTTACATAACTTTCTCCTTATTTGCAGGAAATCTGTCCAAAGATGAATGCGGAGGTTTTTGAGCAAGGAAATGCAGAAGAGACCACCTACGGAGCTTGTGACGGTCCGTCATGACTGTGACGGTCCGTAGGTGGCAGCGTAGTGCATCTGCTGAAGGAAGATGGGGAAGTCTTACCAAGTGTGGGGTTACGAAAAGCGTGACGGAACGTCATGACGGTCCATCCTGCAGGTTCGTCATGAAGATCAGAGAAGTAGCCCCAGTACCCATATTCCAAGAGTTCAAGTGTTTTGGAACGGAGACCCTCGACAGACCGTTGTGCTCGTAACGATCTGTCATACCTATCGTCGAGGATAATGAAGAGAGAAGCAGAAGAAACTTGCAAAGTATGGGACGACGGAATCCACAACGGCCCATCATGACCACGACGTCCTGTCGCGAGGTCCGTCGACCCAGCCGCGTTTTGATGAGTTTCCATCAAATAGAGTCCTTGTTTAATTAGGTTTTTATTTTTTATAAATAGTTCGAAAAACCTCGTTTTGGAGGTTAGACTAGGGATTATTAGTTAGACTCTGGATCATTGTTAGACCTTTGAATATTGTTAGATGCTTGATTATTTTGTAGACTCTGTGAGAGATTATTGATTATCTTGAGACTTTTATCATTGATTGTTGGTGACTTTTGCAGATTAATCAAGTGAACTTTCAGATTTTACTCTTTCTCATCGAAGTAAGTGTATGAATTCTTATATCACATATTTGAATATTGTAATTATGACTATGGTAACTAAACTCCATAACTAGGGTTGTGGGAACCATATGCTAATAATGAGGTAAAACCTAACTAAAATAACAATTCTAGAATAGTGTCTTGCATGTATTGATAATTCTTTCGTTTAGAAGTCTTTTCAATGGATGACCAACGTTAGAACTCGCCTTAATGCTACTTGCCGGACCAAGGAGGTAGATAATAGGAAAAGAACTATCAACATAGATTTAGTGTATACTATCTAATATGCTAGTATTGATTGGTACGAGGTAATAACTTAGTCAAATATCGAATATGACGCTTAATATGAGGTAAAGATAAGGGTTAGGATAGCAACACACGTAGCCGGACCAAGGTGCAGAGTGAAATTTACTAGGAAAGAATTGTTATAGTTAGACTTATCGAGTTATGAACCTGTGGAGAACACGTAAACCCTAGTTACTTTGATTAATTGATTACACTCCAACATTCGAAGCTGTTAGTTGTCTCCTTTTACTTCGCTAGTTATTTACATTTATTTAGGAATAGAAACCCCCTTTTTTTTTATCATTTTATGCTTTCTAAGGAAGTAATTGACTGAACAATAGTAATAATAGATTGAAGTTAAGTCTAAACTATTTTCCTCATGGGAACGATCCCGACCTTACTAGTTGGGTTATTTACTTGACACGACCGATTTACTTCTTATTTGAGAAGTAAGTTTGAGTGTATCAGTGGTGTTAAGCACCTAAAACATCCACTTAATGAGGTTATCCGGCAACTAACTATTTGGCTAAAAATATCAAACTTGATTGAAATTTATTGGGAAATTTTTTGAAAATTAGTTCTTAGTTATATCTAAGCGAAACTTATAATTTGAAAATTTATTTGAAATTAGTCCGATTTTAAGTTACTAAAACATTGTGGCATTCTACAGGGATTTGGAGTCTTCTAACCTTAAACTAACGACAAATGAAAACTGATAAGCAAGTAAAGTAAAAGAGCAAAAGAGGAAGAGAGAGGGAGAGAAAGAAATTTGGGTCCAAATCCAGGTTATCTGTCCGCCTTGACCGGAATTTGGACCCACCTTTTATGGGTTTTGACCCATTTGACTTTCGGGATTTTGACCAACTTTTCTTTCAACCTTTCCTAGACTAAACAATAATAAATACGAATAAATACAGAAAAAAGAAACAACAAGAGCTTAGGCCTATTTACAAACAAAAATATAAAATTGGAAAAAAGAATTGAGGTCTTCTAATCCCAACTTCTTTAACTCTTCAACTCTCTTCGGCTTCTTCAACTTTGAAACCTGTTCTTCGGTATTAAAGGGGTTGACTCAATAAGAAAATTTAAGCCTTGATGGCTCAACCGAAATGCAAAGGGAGAGATGAGAGTTCTTGTTGAACTCGAACAGATTTTACATGCGAAAAAAAAGTATTAATACCAAATAACGAGCAAATAAATCGATTTAACTAATTATCAAAAAGTAACGCTATCCAACTCAAAGCCATTTTAAATGCATGACAATTATTGTTAATGGCTCACCTGTAGGTCCCATGATTTAATAATTGAATACTACACTTACAAATGAATTATGTTAAAATAGAGGATGAGAAATTGACAAGAGGCTTGATAATAAACCAACATTAAGAACCGTATAAGACAATAATTGAAAATACTAATATCAATATTAATACAGTAAGAAAAAGGCATTCACGGTGACAAACAAGAGGAATGGCTAACACATGTAATTGAGAGAGGCATGTAGGCAAGACAAAGGTAATAAATATTAAATTAAGCAACACTAAACAGAGAGTTAATCACCTTTGTCATTGATTAAATAGTATCTAGAATTCCTATATTTGACATTTAGAAGTTATAGTTCAAAGTATACATTTAAACTAATGAGGTAAGGTGATTGTAGATGAAATATGACTCAATTAAACCCTATATTCAAAGGAACCCTTAAAAAATAATATAAGTGCAACATCACGAAGATAAGAATATATTAGGCATAAGATCTCCCATATAATAGATATAAACAAATTATTCACAAGTATTTGCCTTAACAGTGCTATAATTCAAACCAAATGAAAGTTGATTGTCAACAAGCGTGCACAAGTGAACAAAAAAAAAAGCCCGCTAGTTCTTCTATTTTATATGAAATCACATGATTAATTCAAGAAGAGCTCATTTGAGATGCTAAACTAAGAGGCGAAAAACTCTAATCCAAGTATGAGAAGCTGTCAAATTTCATACCCACAACTTTATTAGTTACTCCTTATACCATCAATTACAAAGACAATGACAATAACATAGAGGGCATTTGGAGTTGGCTGGCAGTTATGAATATATTCATGCTAGTGAACATGATTTTCATGAATTTTTCCAACAATTTTCGGTAACGAAGTAAAGTTGAAATAAGTATATATACTATTTGACACTTACAAGAACAAACCTCTCCCACAAAGAGCTTTCCAAATACTTAAGCAAATTAAAAATCTACACAAGTTCACATGTTGAGGCAACCAGAAAGTAATAGACAAGCTATTAAAGGATGAGTGAAAGAAATTTTCATTCGGAAAAAAAAAGGACATCAAAAGATTTGCAGGTGTGCTGTTTGGAAACAATAATAAAAACCCATTTACAATTGGAATAACGAAATACGCAACTTCATAGCACAATCTACATTCCCCAAACAAGGCATGCTAAAATAAAACAGTGCAACTAAGAAGAGAAAAGAACTAAATGATCAAAGAAGAATTCAAACGACAAAGGAGAAAAGGAATTGTTCCATCTGATGGACAATAAATGTAACAGCATTTAAACCCCCTGTTAACTGATCTCATACTTTCAGTTGATACTCGCAAACGAAATGTCAATAACCATAAGAACACACCTCATGCTTCAAAACGATTAAAACGAGTAGAACACTTTGAGAACTAAACAAATGCAATCAAAGAGATGCTTAAACAAAAAAGGGTAATAACTATAAAGCTAAAAAAAATAGTTTCAAAATATACAGAGCCCACGCATACGCACCTGGACAATATTCTCATATAACCGATTCCAAAATACCAAGAGAAAAACTCGAAATGCTTCACAAATAGACCCAACGATAAGATGAAATAAAACCAAAAAAAACACAAAGCAAGATCATGTTCTATCCTCTGTCTTCATGGATATTAGAATATGAGTAACTCGCACGAATAAGTCATTTTATCTGTTAATCGACTAAGTTAACCTCATTCAAAACCAAACAAATTTCGTAATACAACAGTAGCGAACCAAGCAAAGAACAAAGCTATTCGAGGAAACTAAAAGAACAATATTCGGAAGGAACTGAAATTTAAAGGGAAAGTTAACCTTCTTATGGGCAGCGAACTGAGATTTAGACGAGCTGGTGTGAACTGTTACACCACGCGAGCATGGAACATGCAGTAAGCAAGAAAACTAGGAAGCAAACTCAAACCCAAATCGATTTAATATCGGAACTGACTCTTCTCTTCCTTTCTTTTCTACTATGCTATTTATACCTTCTTAACTTTGGCAAAATTTAAAATCGAATTTCTCCCTATTTTCCAGGAATCTCTAACTGGAAGAGGAATCACCCAATAAATATCTCCTAATTTTTTTCCAAAACTCAAAAAAATCTCCCTTTCAAATGACCAAAAAGATATTATATAGGGGAAGATTTAGGGGGGGAATGGGGGGGGGGGGGGGGGGGAAGGTCTAATTTTCATTCCGAAAATTCAAAAAAAATCTCCAAAATCTTTCACAGAAATGGGTGAACAAACTTTTTCTAAGGCTCCTGACCCATTCCAAAAGGGGAAAGGGAAAGTCGATGCTCCGGATTGATTCCGTTGTCCTTGACGAAATGACGTGGCTTAATCTCACGGTATGAGGCCTATTTCACGTGCTCTGCCATTGTACAAACTAAGAAGAACGTTGAGGAAGAAGACAAAGGCCAGTCTGGTCCTCATCGCTTTCTCATCGCACTCGCTCTCTGCCACTCATGCGCTTGACATTTTTCTGAGCTTCGTTCTTCCGGGCATGGAAGAAGATGGATGGGATCAGGTTAAGGTTGTACGCGCTAGTTTCTGAGTTGATCATTTCTCATTCACGCATGGAGAAGATGAAGAAGGAACGGGACGGGTCGAATTAAAGGAGCGTGGGCCGGGTAAATTTTTTGGAGTTTGGCGTTGAGGTGCTGGGCTGGAAAAATTTCTTGGAATTGTGAGGTGGGCTGGAAATTTAAAAGAGGGCCCAAAACATGGTTTTGCAAAGGGGTTAAAGGATTATTAAAAGGGAAAATTATATATAATAGCAAACTAATAACCTAAAATAAATGTAATAGCTAGGGTTTGATTTAATTGTGCTCCATAGCAAAGGTTAGATAAAATTTGCCGGCGTCTCTCTCCCAAAAATCTTGCTCGCCACTCTTCATTCTCGCTTGCCTCTCTCGCTTTATACACAGAAGTGTATAATTCTGTTTCTGTTTTGTATAAAGCGAGAGAAAAATATATATCTTGTTGATATACACTTATAATTATGCAATATACATACATTTTAATTCGATTCAACTGTATGCAGAGCAAATTTAATAAAAATATTGCAGCGAAATAGGCAGCAAATTATACAATTGTGCATTATACAATCGCAGTGAAATAGGATAGCGAATTATACAATTACAGCGAAATAAGAAGAATTAATATAAATTAATTAACGAACTTTCTTAATCTTAATGATATAAAATAATTAGTTAATTGTCAACTACTGATTCAAAATATAACTGTAATTTAAACCAATTTGATACTAATTGAAAAGAAAAAAAATAAAAGATCTTTTTCAGATAATTTTTGAATTGTTTATAAAATATTAATCGCATACATGATTATGTAAGACATATATTATCTAAAAATTATGAAAAGGTGATAAGATTAACTTAGAAACTTAAAAATCATTTTATTTTATATGTATATATTTTAACTTTATAAAGTCTAATTATTTCAAATCCTCTTGATTTAAGAAGCTCGTTAATTGATAATATATCGGGGAGGGTCAAAACTGAGTGTCAACATGAACCTCTTTTGAACACCCCTTGAGTCTTACCTTTCTTTGGAACAAAACTGACAAAAACATGACCTTTATTAACCCTTTACCCATAATCCTCTTGATTTGTGCTTAATACAGTAGAAACCTTAGGCCTATTGTTGAAGAAAAAATTGAATCCCTCCATATATAAAATAGATAAAAGAGAAAAGAGAATGAGAATGAAAAAGAAAAAATTGTGAAATAAATTTGAAAATTTAAAAAAGAAAAAGGTGTTTCCAACACAGTATGAAAAAGTGAATAAAGGGATGACTTGTGACCACTAATGAACTTGATAAAGGAAAGGAAGTGTTGTGAGTACCACATTTCATGAGGATTATAGACACTGAGCCTAAATGATCATATCTTTGCATTAATCCCCATTACAAGACTTTAAAAGACCTTTTTGATTTAAGAAAGCTGAAAGAATTGTCAATAGAAAAATATGGGCAAACCTTTGGTAAAGGATGCATTGTGTTCTTCTTTGTGAGAGTGAGTGTTGTATTTGATTCCCAAACCTTAAATAATTATACATCATGTGTTAGAATGGAATCATCATTTGGGTGAGGGCATTCAAATACTTTTGTTGATCTTGAACTTCCATTTGAAGCAAGTATTGCAACCTTGAGAATCTTTGTTAATGGTGTGTCACAAGTTAATTCTTTGGATACACAATTGATCCTTGTATGAGTAAATTGAGTATTGATTGTGTACGTTCATGATTGAAGCTTGTGTAGAACTGTTTGAGACATCCTTTTTAACTACTGAACTTGAGTTTTACTTTAGGACAACCAAAAGTTAAGTTGGGGTAGGTCTATATTTTTATAGAAATAGTGTCGTTAAATGCTTTTTTATTTCAATTACTGCTGAATAATTATGAGTTTCAGGTATTTTGAGTTGGAGGCAACGCATGGATACTACTTGGCAAAAAGGAGCAAAAATTCTGAAAAGAATGACGAAATGAAGGTCTAAGGATTGTCGATTCCACTTAGTGAATCGCTACTAAGTCCGAAGATCGCCTTTTGTTCATGCGTGTTGAGCCTCAAAGTAAAGGATCAAATCAGCAATGAAAAGGAGCAGTCGCCGCATCACCAGCAGAACCATGAAGTAGTACTATATCACCCAGTGATTCAAAACACGAAGACGCTCGGACTAAGCGCAAGACCGAGATGAAGCTACCAAATGGTGAATCACCTATTTGATCAGCGATTCCAACTAACTGGGTCGAGTGATCTGCGCAACACTAATATTTGAAAACTATAAATACTTGTTAAGAGTTTTAGCTTAGTATCATATTTTATAAAGTTTTATTAGCTTTTTAATTTTCAAATTTCTATTTTTGAGCTCTAAGTTTGGAGAGGGTTTTTGAAGAACTTGAAGATTCAATAGGTTTCATATCCAAGGATTTGGAACTTAGGTCTCTTGGATTCTTCACTCTTGGTCTGTAAAAATATTTAAATCTTTATACCCATTTGAATTCAAGCTCATTTTGGTATAAGTTTCTATATCTTGTACATGCTAGCTAAAACCCCTACTCTTCGGGTGTGATTTTGTGAATATGGGTTAAATTAGTTGTTGGGTCTTGCTTGTTGATAATTTATGCATAGATTAAATGTGATTTTGTTTAGTTGTTGTGGATAAATTTAATGAGTTTGTAGTTGCAAATATAATTTCATATATGTGTTTCGTCTTGCTCGAGAGAGGTCATGAAACTAAGACTAATAAATTGATGGCCGGTGGGAGTGGGCTAACATGAGGTTCAGCTCGAAACAGTGAAACCTAGTCTTATTCCCACACACTCATCTTGAGAGAGTGAGTGGACTAAGGTGGAGATTGTTCTTCATGTGGAAAGTGGGTGTCCGAGAGAGACCTATTTTAAATGGGGTAAGTTGCTCGATAGAGAGATTATCCCCCTGAAAGTCTATCCTAGTCAAAATTACTCTATGAATTTTCTATCTTAAGCATGTAACCAATAATCTCGTTTATCCCGTAAATCTATCACATCCCTAGAATCCCCCGCTCCTTGATTAGAACTTTTTGTTAATTTGTTATTTTTACTTACTTGAGACAACCCCCCTTCCCCGTTTGATAATTGATGTCTACCTCACCCTTCTAGATTTAATATGTTTTTATTTCTATGATGTCTTTATCTACGATAATTAGAACTATATTTTACTTTTCTATTAATTCTCACAACCACTCCTTGTGAAAACGAGCCCAACCCTTGGTTGAGTTACTTTACTATGGTGCGATCATAGACACTTGCATTGGAAGTTGTGTCTTTGATGACGTCACCAATCAATGGATGTCGGGACAAGACCCACAACATCCTTATAAAACTAGAATGAATAAAGAACTCATTTAAATATAATGTAGTAATAAAGTTGCATTATAATGAAAAACTTTTTATATTAGTAGAAAATAACTAAATGTATTAGAAAATACAATGTAACTCAATTTGCATATAAAAATCAAGTAAGTCTGTGGAAGGTTTTCTAACCGATAATCATCACTATGAGTTATGTTATGTTTAAAAATTTTGCTAATTAAATAACTAGAAAAAGACATTTTTGGAAAGAATAAAAAAATCTGATAAATTGGTTAACTTATGTTTGAGTTTTTGGTCAACTTCAAATTAACATAACCCCTAGATTAGGATGATTTAGGTGTGTCTACAGATACCATTTGAAAGATCTTTGGATTAACTTTTCAAATTCATCGAGTTTGCGTAATTCTGAGTTTGTATGAGTGTTATATTCTGCCCTTTGGAAAATGGATTGTTTAGATAATGAAAGTCTAATCTGGATTTTGGAAGGGTACTTTGGTATTTTCCATACCCCATTATTTTAATTTCATTATGGTAATTAATATGGGGTCTAGACGGATAGGGTCCAGTTTACGCTATTGGAAAAGATTTAGGTTTTGTTAGAAGAAAAAAAGAAAAGGATAAAAGAGGAAGAGACGCAAGGATTCATCAATTTCGTGGAGATTTAAGTGTAGATTTCGTCAAGGTTAAATCCCTAGGAGGTATGTGAAATAACATAGTGCTGGGTTATTTCAGCCACGCACCAATCACGATTCAATTCAGCAAAGTTCTATAGTTTTAAAAGCAAATATTGTGAGTTCTTGATGCTAATTCATTTGAAATATTCTGGGTTTGTGTTGTTGACGTTTCTTGAGTTTGACTCCTGATTTAAGGTATTTGTTTTATTATAATCATACATAAATTGATTATTTAATTCATTCTATATGTTTGGGGGAATGAACCAAGTGAAATAAGAGGGTTTAGAGTGGAACATTGAATAAGAAAAGTCGAGGTTTGTGGGCAGGGGCTTGGGGAGACATCCTAGCCAAAGTTCCCCAAATGGTTTTTTGAACTTTATCCTCTGGGACACCGCGCCAGCCTGAGCACCCCAAGCCTGTGTCTGGAGTTTATGGTTTGGCACCCCACGTCGCTCAGAGCATCAGGGGCGCTATGTTTTCCACCCTTTCCCACTTCTTTCCGTACTTGTTACTAAGCAATATACCTAAGTTTTCTAGTTGATTTCTATACTCTAAGATATGTATAAACATTATGAAATAATTCATAACATAATATCATGAACCGTGAATCCATAATTCAATTCAAGGAAAGTTAAGAGGTTAAGAATTAAGTTAAGAAAAGTTCATAGAGTTTTCTAAAAGTCTTTTACAAACGTTTTTAACTTTGTAATAAGACTTAAGCTTTGCGTTGACAAAAGAGTAAGAGTGAAGTTCATTTTTTAAAAGATTATACGGGAGCTAAGTATTCCCTAGAGTTGAAAAGTTTTCACATTTGAGCAAGAAAGGAAATACTGATTTCCAAGAGAGCATTTGAGTAATTATCTCAAACCACAGAAAGAGTTTTGTTTCAAAAACATATGAGATGAGTATATTTTAGGAATAGTATTGAGCACCAATATGGGGACGCGAGTTCATAATAACTTATGTCTCCATAAACGATGTTGCCATCATGGGTAGAAAGGATCATAATTTTTAGATGATTCCTTAGTACTTTTTACCATAAAAGAGTGGATCAACTTAGTTGAGGTATTCTATATGACGACAAAGAATAGGACATTTTTAGCAGCGTGGTTGAGACGTTTTGGCTCATAGTGATGATTGGCGGTTAGAGAAACTCTTATATTATTGTATTACTTTATATATTAAGTGATTTGTTATTGCATTTCTTTAACAAATTGAGTTGCTACCTACTGTTTTAAATGCCTTGTATAAATTGCACTATTATTGTTGTTTTACGCTACATTTGAATTTAGTTATTCATCGAGTATAGCCAAGGTAAGTATTCCTTTCAGATTACTTTCAAGCTTATGTTATAATAAGTGTTCCCTTTGCATACTCCAATATTCAATGTATTGATGCCATTTGTCCTGCAGACATAGGTAAACAAGATCAGCATCTATCACCTCGTTGATCCATTTGAGCCCTCAGAGTTAGTTGGTGAGCCTCCTTACTTTTTGGAGGAGTTCTTTTACATTGTTTTAGTAATTCTATTGTTAGGATGATCGGGGATCTTGTCCCGACATCCCTCTTTGCTTTAGAGGCTTCACAGACGAGTAGTTATAGTTCTTTAGTGTTTCCGTTTTCATTTGTATATGTTAAAATTTGAGTTGCCATTTTGGCTTAAGCTTTATATCTCTTTTTAAAGTTATTGCATGAGTTATATTTTGAGACTATCTGTTATATTTAAGTTTTTTGATATAGGCTCGGGGCATTACAAACTTAGTATCAAAGCACATAGTTCAAGAGTGATAGAAAGTCTATGAATTCGTATGTGTAGAGTCCTAGTTAACATTGTGAAGCGCACCACATCTATAATTAGAAGGCCGCAATATTTAGGAAATTATTTCACTTCTTTCATTCTTATTTTGTGCGATAGAGTTCATCTCAATAGAGTTTCCTTCTAACTTGTGCTTAAGTGTATCCTTCGGTTAATCATTCCTCCACAAAGAGCTGTAAGAGGTCATCCTATAAGGCATAACGTTGAGGAGCAAGAAGTACTAAATGCACCTGAAGTGAAACCTCAAGGGAGAGGTCACCAATGTTGAATACCGGGAAGCAATTCGAACGCTAAGTAAGGTTGTGACCAACCAAGTTGGGCAATAAAGAGGGGCTTGACAAGAAGAAGTTGATACTTTTATGATCCGAGAATTCTTGAGGATGAAACCTCCATGTTTCACTGATTCAAGCACAACTGAGGATCAAAAAAAATTTATTGAGAAATAGCAGGAAGTGTTTGAGGTCATGTATGTTATAGATGTTGAGCGGGTTGAACTAGTTCCATATCAATTGAAGAATGTTTCTAAGACTTGGTTTGACCAAGGTAAGAAGGTTAGAGCTGACGGTGCACTAATTTTGACTTTCTCTATGTTTGAGGATGCTTTCTTGGGGTGTTTCTTCCCTTGAGAATTGAGAGTGGATACGCTGTGAGAATTTCTTATCCTTAAGAAGGAATCACTAAGTGTTCATGAGAACATCCTGAAGTTCACCCAATATTCCCGATATGCTTTGGAGATGGTTGCGGATATGAGGAGTAAAATGAGTTTGTTTCTTGTTGGGTTGTCTCATTTGTCGAGTAAGGGAGTTAAGGCTGCAATGTGAATAGGTGACATGGATATAGCAAGGTTGATGGTTTATGTGCAGAAAGTAAAGGAAGAGAAGTAGAGAGACAGGAGGAGTTTAGAAACAAGTAATCTAAGACAAGGAATGAGTCTGGGAAGCAAAGTAGTAATGTGAATCATTTGTCCTTTCAACAAAAGCAAAAGGAAAATAGTTCATCATCTGCTAGTGCACCTGCACCCAGAAACAAAGGTCAGTATAATGGTCAGAATTAGCAAAACATCAGAGCTAGGCCTTCGCAATATTAGCGTAGTATGGCACAAGGAGGTAATTGTGCTCCTGCATGTGCTAAATGTGGTAGGAAACACAGAGGTAAGTTTCGTGATGGCTCCACATGTTGTTTTAAGTGTGGCCAAGAGGGTCATTTCATGAAAGAATGTCCTAATAACCGGAAAGGTAATGTGAATTAGGGCAATAGATCCCAATTTTCATCAGTTCCTCCACCAGACAGAGATACACCTAGATGAGCTACTTTCTGTACTAACTGAGGATAAAGCGACCTATTGCTATCACAAGTCGTCTAGAGAAAGAGAATTCACCAGATGTTTACACTAGTATGATCAAAATCTTTACTCTTAATGTTTATACTTTTCTAGACCTAGTTGCGATTTTATACTTTATGACTCTTTATGTTGCAATGAAATTTGACATTTTTCCTAAAAAATCTTTGTGAACCCTTATGTTTTTCTACACCTGTTGGGGAGTCTATTCTAGTTGTATGAGTATATCTTGATTGTGTGATTTCCATCAATCACAATCACACCACCGCTGACTTATTTGAGTTAGACATGGTAGATTTTGATGACATTCTAGGAATGGACAGGATTCATGCAGGTTATGCTCCACTGATTGTAGAACTCGAATTTTTGGGGTCTGAATTCCAAATCAGCCAGTTGTAGAGTGGAGTAGCAGTTCGCAGTGCCTAAGGGTCACTTTTTTTGTACCTTAAGGAGAGAAAGTTAGTTTCCAAGGGTTGTGTCTATCACTTAATCCGAGTTAATGACTCTAGTGTTGAGACAATTCCTATTGAGTCAGTTCCAGTTGTAGTGAGTTTCCTAAAGTCTTTCCTGATGATCTACCCACATTCCCTCCATTGAGAGAGATAATCTTTGGTATTGATATTTTTCTTGATACTCGTCCTACCTCTATTTCTCCATATAAAATGTCTCCAGCAGAGTTGAAAGAGCTAAAAGATCAGTTGAAAGACCTCCTTGATAAGGGTTTTCTTCAACCAAGTGTCTCGCATTGGGTGTTTTGGTCCTATTTGTGAGGAAGAAGGATGGTTCCCTTAGGATGTGTATAGATTACAGCCAGTTAAACATGGTTATCATCAAGAATAAGTATCCTCTTCTAAATTTTGATAATTTTTCGATTCGCTTTAGGGTGATACATGTTCCTCTAAGATAGACCTCTAGTAAGGCTACCATCAGTTAAGAGTAAGGAATTGTGACATTCCTAAGACAACTTTCAGAACCTGTTATGGTCATTATGAGTTCCTAGTTATGTCTTTTGGTTTGACCAATATTTCTGTATCATTCATGAACCTTATGAAAAAGTATTCAAGCCTTAATTAGATATGTTGGTTATTGTGTTTATTGATAACATACTAATCTATTCAAGGAATGAGGGAGATCATGCTAGTCATCTAAAAATAGTTCTTTGAACTCTAAAAGATAGAGAGTTGTATGCCATGTTCTCTAAGTAAGAGTTTTGGATTGAGTATGTGGCATTCTTAGGCTACATTATATCCGGTGATAATATTAAACTTGATGCTCAGGAAATAGAGGCAATGCAGAATTGTCCTAGACCAACATCTCTAACTGATATTAGGAGTTTCTTGGGGTTGGGTGGATATTATAGAAGGTTCGTGTAGGGGTTCTCATCTATTTTCTCCCCTTTGACCAAGTTGACTAAGAAAAAAGTGAAGTTTCATTGGTCTGAGGGTTGTGAGAAAAGCTCTCGTGGTTTATGGAGACTTTGAGTTATCTGAACTCGTTCCCATATCGCTACTCAACACTACTTCTAAAATATAACTAGCTCATATTTTAAAAACATAACTTTTATGTGGTTTGAGGTTTATTACTCAAAAATCTATCTCTTAAAAGAGATGGCAGTAAAACCACTCATGAAAACTCTTTTGAAAATTGGTGTATCCTCTCATCTTAAATGTAAAAGTATTTATTCTAGGGAATAATTAATTCTTATATATACTTTTAAAGAAAATGAACTTGGCTATATTCTTACCCAAACTCAATGCTTATGTCTTAAAACAAGTGTAAAACAATAGTAAAAGACTTTTTGAAAAGACTCAAAGAAATCTCAAAACTTGAAACTTAGTTGTAACTTGAATTTGAATTATGAATTCAAGTGTTATGATATCATGTTATGGACAATCTCTTGATGTTTAGACAAACCTTAAAGTGTATAAATCAACTAGAAAACATAGGTACGATTTGCGGGAACTCATATCAAAAGAAGGACGAAAGGCTAGACGACCCGGCGAAGTGGCGCAGGGCACCAAATTCTGTTTACAAAAGGAAGGTTGGGGCATATTGAGTGGCGCGGCTCCCAGAGACCCAAACTACAGAACTTGACATGAGGCGCACTGAGTGGCACGGCGCCCCACCCTTTTTTTCAGAAAACTTGAAGAATATTTTACTCAATTTTTTACTCTAATTCGTCTAGAATTGAATGGGTTTTTTCCTGATTACTTAGATTCTAATACCCAATATTAGTATACAAGAATCTAATAAAAAAATAACCTTCAAAGACGTAAGAGTTTCTCAATAGATCATCCAAACATCAACAATCACGATTATGAAACAAACTTCGATAAAACTCGTGAAGAACTCAAATCCTTCAACTTTAAGAACGAAATTATGCTGAAAATAACATGATTGGTGCGTGGGTGAACAAATTCAACGCTATGTGAACTCACATACCTCTGTGGGATAAGACCTTGGCAAAATCCGCAGTAAAATTCTGAAGAACGTGACGAACGTTTGACTTTTCTCCTTTTTCTCCTCTTCTTGAACTTCTCTCGAAACCCTAGCACAAATTATGATGGTGTAAATTGAAGTTTAGACCCCTAATTTATTACTAGAAATGCATTAAATTTGATAGGATAAGGAAAATTCCAAAATACCCTATTAAATCCAGGTAACTTTCCTTAACTAGACAGTCCGACTTCAAAAAGGCATATCTCCCTCATAAGAGCTCGAAAATTAGCAAACTTGGTGGCGTTGGAAAGAGGATTCCAAGACCTTTCATTTATATCTTATGAGGCACCTAAATTATCATGTACTGAAAGTTATGGTCTTTTGAAGTTGACCCAAAACTCATACTTAGCATAACTTGCCAAAATTTCCAATTTTACTCTTTTCAAAATAGTTCTTTCTAGTTCTAGTTCTTTTAAATACCGGGGTGTTACACCCACAACGCCTTGTCTAGATTTATCATTAGTATATATATAGATATAGATATAGATAGATTATCTCATGTCTCTTTGCATTCTTTTTTTTAAAAGAAAAAAAGAGATAAAGCGTGACACCTCTGTTAGACTAAAATTTGTAAAAATATATTTCTCAAATATATATTTTTTTTTCCTTATTCTCCGATATATTTTATTTGTAAGAGTAAACTAAACAAATCACTCCTTTCAGTCTATTAATCGATATGTCAAATAAATTAATTAATTAAATATATAGTCCTTAGATGTAGTTTATCAAATTTTATAATGCATTTCCCTTTTACTTTGGGTTATTCATTTTTCTTTTTTTATATTAATGCATGACATATATATTGATGGATAAATTGTAAACATTGTCATATAAAGTTTAAAAGAATGGAGAAAGAAAAATCTCAGTTGTGCAATTTTATTCTCAACTTGGATTGTTTTTTTCCTTTCTAGGCAAACTTGAATCTTTATTTTTTGTCTGTCATTTGCCTTACGTTGTAGCTTATTGGTTTCCATCATATTCTTCTGATACCAAATTTTGCCATTTTTTCCAAAAAAATTTGTTACATTTTCATTTTTGATGGTTAAGTTTTAATATTAGGTAAGAATAATACTTATCTTCTTTTCATTGTAATTCTATATTTTATACGATAGGACGATAACATTACTTCTAATCTAAAGCAGAATGATTATTTTTGTGTGTCGGAATAATATATTTCGTTTGTCCTTTTTAGTAATATTTATCACCTCTACAAAAAAACTCTTTCTAATTTTCTTTTCATTGATTAATCTTCTTATTTATACAAACAATCATAAGGAAGAAATTTATATCTATATCTACTATTAAGTTAAACATAAAAAAGGTGATGTGGAAACAATGACGGAACCACCCTATTACGAGGGGTTCATCTGGACTTCTTCGGCGGAAAATTATATGATTTATACGTGGTTAAAATAATTTTTTTAGATATGTATAGTAGATATAGAACTTTTTTCAACTACTTCATGTGTTTATTTTTTTAGATTTTGAATATCCTTATTGAAAATTTTGACTCCGCCACGATGTGGAACCTATCTGCTTCTAACATGTTATATATCTTTTTTGTGAGATTTTGAAGTATTTTTTCTCTTCAAATTTACACCTTTCCGTTTCCTTAAGAGGCCTGTTTCTTCCACCAATTTGATTTTTTTAAAACTATAGATTCATTACTAATGAACAAGTGAAAACCTTATTTTCTTTTCACAATAAAGGCAGCTAACGAAATGGATTGAAATAAAGGCAATTCCTAAAAAGTGTTTTAAGAGCACTCTTCCTTCTTATGGAGGTGTAAGATTGCACATTTATTTACTTCTATCAAATATTTCATTTAAATATTTAGGAAGCCAGATGAAAACTCTATCTATGTGTAGGTGATGCTACTTACAAGAATGCTTTAATTTAGATTCTTGAGTTGCTTTTGAGGGACATGTTAGTCCAAATATATAGTTTAGAATAATAATCTATATTTATTTTTACTTAGAAGTGTTAGTAGAAAATTAAAATAAGGAAGATAAATGTAATATCATAACTTTCAAGAAGAATCGAGTGTTATAAAGTCAAATTTAACGGAACGTTTATGAGATAATTTACTTTTAGTTTTTCTTCATAAATTTACTATTTTTATGTTAGCTTGAATGTTAGTTCTACATATTGCACTTACATTAGAAAATTACATGATTTTACTGGAAGAAAACTTTAAGTCAATTTTTACGGTTAATGTCTAGTTCCGTATTTTATTTATCTACTATCAAATGTTTATCTTTCTTTCATTTTCCTGATAAACTTATTATTTTTATTCTTATTACCATGTAATAGCTTTATAAAAGAACTTATTCAAATGGATAATAAACTCATAATTTTTCAATTATAACAACTCTAATATATAAAAGAACAGATATTAGATGGTACTCCCTCCTTTTTAGAAAGAATGATTCTATTTCCTTTTTTGTTTGTTTAAAAAAAAATTACTTCTTTTCTTTTTTGACAATATTTTAACTTTAACTTTCTACGTGACATGTTTAAGACCACAAGATTAAATGACATTTTGATACATTTGACATGACATAACTTTATTTTAGAACCACAAGATTAAAAAATTCTTTATTTTATTAAACTTTGTCCAACTTCCAAGTCAAACTAGATCATTCTTTTTTAAATGGAGGGAGTTCTTTTTTTAAACTAGAAAATTGTTTTTTGATAAGATCAATTTCCCATGGATGAAGTTAAAATTACAAATGTAAGTATTTGTTATCTAATTTATTTATAATTTAAAATTAATAAAATCATCTTAAGAATTTTGGGCTAAATTTACTAGTGTCTTATAACTAAAAATGATTATGGTAACCTCTCATCCACTTAATTAACCCTTGTGAGTTGTATTATTTTTCCTCCATTCTCTTGATTATTATATGTTTTGACTAGTTCAATTTTGGCGAAATATTCTCAATGCCTTTGCAGCAAAGAGCTATGGAATGAAATTGTGATGGACATTTAGTTTCAAAACAAGTGACTGTGCGCAAGTTTAGAAATTATGTGTTGAGTGCTAATCACAAGTAATAGTATTTAAACAACATTTCACAAAGTGCAAAAAAAAAAAAAAAAAAAAACCTTTCATAGTTGTTGTCTCATTGAGACCGAGCCCTAACTTCTAAATAAAACTTCTTGTTGTCACGGCCGGTCAATAAAGGGCCAGAACCCCTAGAGAGTTAAAAGGTTCGACCCTTGACCTTGGTAACAACAACAGGAAGGTTTAAAGAAAACGAAAAAAAAATATATCAATATAAAAATTGTTTGAAAAAAAAAGAAAAAAAATAGAGATGGGATGTCCTAAGATAAAGTATAGCTTCCTGTTTCTATGTATCACTTTTGCTACAATAATACCAAGTCTTATGGCTCATATTGGTCACTACGACGAGGTGTGGAGGAGAAGAGCCGAAGAAGCAAAGGAGTATGCCCGTAAAATTTATGAACCACATCCTGAAAATGTCACGCTTGCATTTAACCAAAAACTTCGGGAGTAAGTTGTAACTTTATTTATTCTTCATTTTTCATGTTTGTCTTTGTGTATTCACGTTATGGTTTGTATTGCAGCACGATGAAGGAATTAAAGAAAGTGAAAGGTACACATAATAATAGCACAAGGAGGGGTCTAGGGACAAAAAAGTACACTGGACCTTGCATGGTCACAAATCCAATTGATAAGTGTTGGAGATGTGATCCAAATTGGGCAGACAATAGGAAAAAATTAGCAGATTGTGCAATGGGATTTGGATCTAAGGCCACTGGTGGCAAAGACGGTGAATTCTATGTTGTCACAGATAATTCTGATGATTATAATGATCCAAAACCCGGAACTCTTCGTCATGCTGTTATCCAAAAGGAGCCATTGTGGATCATATTTAAAAGGGGTATGAACATTAGGTAAGTACGTACGTTTCTATATATATATAATATATATATATGCAATGCAATGCGAATAGAATTTCAATGCTCATATATATATATATATATATATATATATATATATATATAATGTTTCATGAATAGGTTGCACCAGGAGATGATCATGCAGAGTGACAAGACGATAGATGCTCGTGGTGTTAATGTTCACATTACTAAAGGCGCTGGTATAACCCTCCAGTACATCAAGAATGTGATCATCCACGGACTTCACATTCATGACATCGTTGAGGGTAATGGTGGAATGGTTCGGGATGCTGTTGACCATATTGGTATACGTACAAAGAGTGATGGAGATGGTATTTCAATCTTCGGTGCATCAAATATATGGATTGATCATGTGTCTATGCAACGTTGTTATGATGGTTTGATAGATGCTGTACAAGGATCAACAGGTATGACTATATCAAATGGACATTTCACTGATCACAATGAGGTGATGTTGTTTGGTGCAAGTGATAGTTCTTCGATTGATCAAGTTATGCAAATAACATTAGCTTTCAATCATTTTGGAAAGAGATTGATACAAAGAATGCCAAGATGTCGATGGGGATATATACATGTTGTTAACAATGATTATACTCATTGGAATATGTATGCCATTGGTGGTAGCATGCATCCTACTATCATTACACAGGGTAATCGTTTTATAGCACCACCAGACATCTTCAAAAAACAGGTAACAAAAAGGGAGTACAATCCAGAATCCGTTTGGATGCAATGGACATGGAGATCAGAAGGAAATCTATTCATGAATGGTGCATACTTCACTGAATCAGGAGATCCAGAATGGTCAAGCAAACACAAAGATCTTTATGATGGAATATCAGCAGCTCCAGCAGAAGATGTCACTTGGATGACTAGATTTGCAGGTGTACTTGGCTGCAAACCAGGAAAACCTTGTTAGATCACTAATTCGACTTCTTCTTTTTTTGTATCAGATCACCAACTGTAAATTCATTTTTTCCTCTCACTAAATTATAACCCTTCATTTTTCTTTTTCTCCTCAATGAAGCCTTAACTTTGTACATTATTTTTCTATGTACCTTCAAACAATTAGTTTCAAATAACAACAGATAGCTCTTTATATATTTATCTCTTCATTTAATATGATCGATCTAAACTCTCTATTTGAGAATTGCTGCAACATGTACACATCTAGCATGCCAAAACTCATAATAGTACCGTTAATTGTTAATTCTGATTTTAACAACTCTCCACATTTATTAAATATAATTGCATTAGATTATATTTATGATTTTATTTATTTGAACGTGCTATATCATATTGAATCAATAAATATATAACGATCATATTATCAGGGGCGTAGGCACATGTATTGGATACCCTTCGTCGAAAAACATATCACATATACAAATAAAATGTTGCACGAAGTATTTAAAAACATATTTATATGGATTGGGTCAAGCCCATTGATTGACTAGAGAAATAAAATAGTTAGGTTTCCATTTCTTCATTCTTTAACAGGTTGAGCTCCAGAGGAACTAATACCACTGTCAAAGAAATTTGATCTGGTGTCGACTTCAGCTAACAATCCCTTTATCATAGACTATCTGCCGCCTTGCCCTTCAATTTAATTTATTGGATTATTGGTTGTTGTTCTTGGTCTTTTGTTGCTTGCTGTAGATTCCATATTATTTTGACTCTTCTTTATTCTTATATATGGTAAGTCAAATTTTTCGAGTTCTAACAATGCCCTTCCTTAACTTAATATCTCTCTCAAAGAATTGATTTTTTCCACCATTGGACCTGCAAAACTAAAAATTATGTTAGTACAAAAATTTGCTGACTTGATTGCCTTCTCTGTAAAAATGTTCAACTAAGGCTCCATTGTTTGCTAACACCCTCTTTAGACAGAAGCAGCTCAAGCATATTAATGGCCTAAAACAAAAATCAAACAGGATGTTAAACTTGAATTTTTCAATAACTTTTATATAATGCTCTAAACATGTCAAATTTTTTCTAATAATTACTTCATTTTTTCATGAAAAATTTTACTTTTTCTACAAATAGTATTTAATATTTTTTTAGAAATAATAACTTATTATTCTAAAAAATGAGGCCCCTTAAATTCGGAGACCTAAGGCCTAAGGCACATGTTTCTTTTAAAATATTTTGCAACAACTGCAATATTCCATGGAGTATCCCACACTCCATTAAGTACCCTTTTACATATCAAAGAATCTCTTTCTAAAACAACAGGCATTACATTGTGAGTGCAGCAATACTCTGCCCCAAACATTAGGGCTTCCATTTCTGCCATCAACACTGATTCCTTCCTAATATTTTTTGTTTCTGCATATGCAGATTTTCCCTCAACATCTCTGATACAGAATGCACTAGAAGAGTTGCCAGTCAAAGCATCCAATCCTCCATCCCTATTACATTTGAAGCTCATTACAGGACATGTCCGTCTCACACTGGTGTGTAATTTTCAAAGAACATGACCATTAAAGGCCAATCATCAGGAATATCAGCTAACCAACTGTACAAATACTTAACTCACATAACCAAGTTACCCCCCCCCCCCCCCAATATAGATAAAATACATTCTGCCTCCATTACTTATTTTGTTCCTTCGTTTTCAAAGTTCCACCCAATAAAAATAGGCACATGAACAGTCAAAGGTTTAAGTTTAGAAGCACATTCAAACTTCCACCAAATATCACACATTTGTTTCAGCTGAACACCGTAAGATTTTGTCATGCCCCGAGAGCATCCCCTAGACATAGCGCAATGTACTTGATCTCAAAGGGTCTCATACAAGCCTCATAGCATTCATAACATTCGATTATAAGAAATATGGTATGAAATTAAAATTATCTATTTAAAACCATACAATGCAAAAGTTCATTTAAAAACGCAATTGAAGTCTACCATCTCACATGACTATTTAAACAAGACATTGAAAACTAAAGATAGGGTCACCACCATTTACAATCGAAAGCCTTAACATAGTCTATTACAAATGAAAGGAAATGAACATCTAAGCACTTGTCCTCGATCTATGAGCACATACCCTTTTTGCCTTGGAAGAAACTCAAGTTCAAGCTTTGACTAGAGAGAAAGCACTCAAAGTCCGGAACCTACACTTGTAGTAAAATAAGAGAAATATGGGTTAGCACAACTAAGACTAAGTATGATAGCTATGCAAAAACATGCTTGAAACATACATTTTGTTTGAAAGCCACGCATATGCCATTTTGATAAAACATAGGAATATAAGCATAATAGGCACAGTATACAAACATAACCAACATACAAGTCATATCTTCACACTTGAACATAATCAACATATAAACCCATAAGTCATTTTATCACATTAAAGTCTTCATCTCAAGTAACCCCCAATCTATACTTTGTGCAATGTATGACATATCACTATCCACACGAAGTACCAGTTAAAGGCTACCTAAAGTGAACTTACCATTCGACTTTTCCATCTTTACACAATACTCAATCATAAGAGACATAAATTTTACATAAGTCACATCATCATATTAGGACCATCATCCAAGATGACCTTAAGTCATACTTGTTCAATGCATAAGTAATCTCTCATAATACTACTCACACTAAGCACTTTCTTGAATCGACCATTGACTAGGCACATACATGTTCATTAAGTCAAGACAAGGGAATAACTTATAATACAATCCAAATAAGACATACATAATTTCATTAAGCATATAAGTCAAAATTCTTCGTTAATTAAGGATGCATTCATACAAAGGTCATTAAGACCTTAGAGAACTCACTCTAGCCCTCTTAATACCTACTCATGCAATGCATGGATGACATCCCATTATACCACCACGCTTCATAGATCTTCTCAAGAAACCATAATGAATATCTCACATGATGGGAATAAGTGTCTAACTTACATAGACCATGAGAGCTAGGTCATGGAATCCAATGTCATAAAACTCCACACCATAAAAGGTGATCAACTTGCGTTACGTCGATCGGTATTTAGATTAAGTAGATCCACTAGCTATCCTATGCGAGCACATGGTTATGGGATAAAAAGGTTGCTACTAGATACCCCGCCTAAACTCACATATGGGTATCCACTCCAAGAGATTGCTCTCTACTCATGGATGAGTATCCATCTCATTCAATATCCTCTCGGTTCTTAGCCTACATTGCCATATGGTATATAATTTATTTAGTTCATCATTAAAGAAAAAGAGATTGTTACTAGACATTCCGCCTCAACTCACGGGTGAGCATCAATCTCAAACCCCACATTCATTCATTAGTGTACAATTGAGAATGGCCTCTCAATTAACACATCTTCATTACCATAATCTGAGAAACTTCATTCATTCAAGAGTGTGCGTATACGTGAGAATAGCCTTTAACATTACCAACAACATTCATAAAATTGCTTTCTAATAATGATCATAGCACATTCATAGTAATCACACACATATAATCCTCATCATATTCATATATTACCCATTTATACTGTCTTTCAAGATCATGATCACAATATACACAATTAATATGTAAACACCTCCACCTTTCAAATGGATCAATAGTTCAAGCACAATTCTACTTTAACATGTAATTGAATCATAACTTACCCTTCCAAGGGTCATACTTCCAAATCATCACAACACACCACAATTGAAATAATAAACATGAATATTAACTCAATTCAATAAGTAAAACATCATAAATTCAATTAGAGTATTCACCCAATCATCATTCATTCAAGCCAACATTCACGAAAATAAGTCTTGCGGGAAATCATGGGTTCACGGGGAATTTCTTCAATCATTCACCTTAAAACAACAAATTCATCATAATATAAGTTCATTTAAGCATTTGAAATCGAGGTCTTTATCGACGAGTGTTGTGATGTCAATGTCATTTCTAATAAGTGTTTATAAAAGAAGAAGGAAAATAATTTTAGCTAGTAATTTGGTATAAAACCAATGGAAAATGGTTCTGTCTAGTAATATAAATAAAACCAATGAAAAATGGTTTCAACTAGTGATTTGATACAGAGCCGACGCAAAATGATTTCTCCTAGTGATATTGTTCCGATGGGAAATGGTTCCAGTAAGGATTGATCAGTGTGACTTGATGCACTTGATGCTTATACATGACTTAATTACTTGTTAATTGTGATTGGTGTACTTATTACATGTAGCTAAAATATTTGACATTGAGATTGACTTATTTGATTTGTTAATCGTTAGATTGTGAAGATTGAACTGTGAATATTGGGTCTTATGAGTCGTGTATTGTAGAATTTCTAGGTTAGGCCGATTTTGTGCAGGTTGTAAGTTGAGGAGGTTTCATTGGAGTGTAGGGGGTATTGGATTTCTAGCTAGTTGTTTTTTGGGTATCATGTTGTTCGTACTCACCCCTCGCTTTTACACTTGTGTAGATTCTGAGCCCAGAAACGCGTAATCTTTTTTTTCTTCTTCTCCTGACATCGAGGCTCATTGAAGGATTTCAGAGGTACCTGGTTGTCATCTAGGTGGGGCCCTCTTTTCCTTTCCATTAAGTTTTGTTTTATTTAAAAGACAAACACCGAGACTTGTATTTATCTTTTGAATTCTATAATTTCATTAGTTGCGTGTACGCTTGCCAAACAAATTTTGGGGGGTTTATTAGAAAAAATACGTTTTTCTCTTTATCTTGTGCTTACATTTACTTTTTTCCGTATTTCACTGATTTTCTTGGGTTGAGGATGTCTTGTCTTGGTGGGAAAAGACAAATGTCATCACGTCCATTATTTTGGATTGTGACATGGGGCGAGATCCCAAACAGTATATTTCAAGTGATGTTTAGTGAATTTAAGGTATATATATGTTCAGTTATATATATTTTTAGTTAAGTTTAATACTTTAGTGTACTTTACTTTATTAATTATCTAAGGCTATTAATTTTTTAAACTATGTGTGCTTGGGAGCCCTACTACAATATGATAAGTGCGATCACATTCGAGAGAAAGACATTCGCTAGACTTTCTAGTTGGCTAAACAAATCCCAGGATAATGATAAGTGTGGGATTTGGATGTTGCCTCATATTTTGAGAAATTGCACCAGTATTAAAACACGGATGAATTCAAGGCATTTTCTGAACAAGCCAAAAAGGTTAGTAATAATCTCAAGGGTGGCTCGTTACACATCAGAAGTGTAAAGAGCGTTGGAACAACTATAAGAGAGATTATAAGTTCTAATTTAAATTTTTAAGTAAATAGTTAGTTGATTAAGTATTATTTGATCAATATCGTCTAAAATTTTACTTCTATTTATAGGAAATAGGGTTGGGTCGCACTCCCCTTGAACCGGAGATTTTCAAGATGTGGGTGGAGGAAATGACTGAACAAACTTTCGTTTTGATGCTAATTTTTATTTTTAATATGTAGGGAGAGTATCAATGGTACGTGCATGAGAAAATGGAAAATTTGATCCAGATCACACCTAAAATATCCACTCTAATTGGACTGAAATATTGGTAGCGGGACACACAAAGTAAGAATCTATTGTTTTGGCTCTCTGGATGATGTACAATGAATTCAGTCAGGTCTAGAAGTTATTGAATTGTCACGTCAAATAAAGGCAAATTGACTAGCTGCTATGTTGGATTAAGTAGCAAAATTTCCACAAGCACTGGCATAGTCTAAGCAAAAAAAGGATTGTTGATCAAAAAAGGAAGAATAACACCGTTCAACAAGTTGATAAAAAAATAAGTGTTAAATCTTTGCTCGTCGGTCTGCTTCTTCATTCCCTACCACGGACACTGATGACAGTGATGAGGATGAATACATATAGAGTCCACTCCTTAGCTTGTGTTCCTTTAATTTATGAGCATTTTAGACTTTTGAACTAATTTTAAAAGACATTATAAGTTCAATTCAGTTTATTATTATATATTTTGTTTATTATGTTTTTTGTTTGATATATATGAATGAGTTGAATTCAATTTGCATGTGGATAACAGAAACAAACAATTTATGTTGTCAAAAATATTGTAGAAAAGCAATGGACATGATGATTTTGTCCATCGCTTTTATGTTTTTTATTTTAAAAAAAATAATAGAAAAAGCAACAGACATAGTCCTCTAGTTTGTCACTTTTCTGCATTTTAAAAATAAGGCCAAATACATACGCAGGTTCCTAAAGTTGTTCGCATATTTCACTTAGACACCTTAAGTTAGACTTGTACCTATTGAACACTTGAACCTTAAGAAATATATACCAATTTAACACAAAATGACAATCAGTTAAAACATTAAGATGCGTGTATTTCAAACGCTGGCACACAATAAACATACCAATAAAATGATGACACGTGGCATTAAAATCCAATTTTTTAAAAATATTATTTAAATAATCTAAAATGTTTTTTTTAAAGAAAATAAATTTTTTCTTATTAATTACCCCCTACCCTGCGTCTTCTTCTTCAAAAACCATAGCTGCTCTTCCATCGATCGACGCCGATGGCAGCCCCAACAAGCCAGTAAACCATCATCCGACCTCTTCCTTCTCCTCCATTGATCAACTCACATCTTTTTTTCCTCCATCAAATCTTACTCCTTTCATCAACGTCGGTAATACACCATCCACCCAAGCTAAATATCTATTCTTTTTCATTTTAAAATCATCAAAACCTTCAATTCATTGCTTTTATCTTTTTTCCATTTGTAATTATTTATCGCAATTATAATAGATAATAACAAAATTTTATTAATTCATATTTATTTCGCCGGAATAAATGAAGTTTTGTCGGAATATTGAATATGCAAATCTACATTAAAAAGGAATAAAAAGGAAAAAGCAGAAGAAGAATTGGAGATGGTAAAAGAAACAGATCGGTGAAGAGGATGGGGTGTGCTGTGTATGTGAAAAAAAAATTATGAAAATGGAAGATGAAAATGGCAGAGGAAGTGGAGAAGAAGACTTCCTTTTCAAAAGAAATTGTTTTTTCCTTTTTTATTAATTTCTGCATATAAGTTAATAAAAAAAGAAAAAAAATTATTTTCAATAGTTTTACGCGCCCAAAGAGAGTGTGGTATACGTTTTTTGACATGTCAGCAATTTGTGTCTAATAGAAATGACTTTTGAACAAATAAAGTATTCAATAGGAACAAAGATAAGTTGAGGTGTTCAAATGAAATATGCGGACAACTTCAAGGGGCCGCATATGACTTAAGCCTAAAAATAAATTCCAAAAAAGAGATGAACTGCGACATTTTTTCCGTCGCTTTTCTGCATTTTTTTAAAAAAAAAAGAAAAAAAAAGGGAATGTGTTTCCTTGTCTGTCTCTTTTCTGTATTTTAAAAAAATAAAAAGAGAAAAGCCACACACTCCGTTGTTCTATAGGGACAACTGATAATTTTCTTCACAAAAAAAGACCCACCAAAACTGTGGAGTCTGTTGCTTTTTACAAAGTTTCGAGGACAAAAGCAACAGACTCAACTATATCATTTTTTCCAATATTTTTCTAAAAAAAAAAAAGAAAAAAGTGATGTACTGTGTTGCATTGTCCATCGCTTTTTGCATATTTTTTTTAAAAAAAAGTGACATACTGTCACTTTTTTGCATTTTAGAATTTTCTTTAAAAAAGAAGATAAAAAGTGATGCAATCCTTTGAAAAGAGTCGAGGACCAAAGCGACAGACTAGAGTGTATTTCTTTTCTGTCGATTTTGACCAAAAAGTAATGCATTCCATTGCCTTTGTCCATCTTTCTTTGATAGTTTTTTAGTCATATATCAAAATTGAAAACGAACAATCTTTATATAAGGACTAAGAAGGAAAGTAGGACAAACAAATTAAAAAGAAAGAAATATATATTTTTTTTAAAACTTTTTCTACCGTAGCACCAGCTCATTTTTTATCAAGTTTGATATGATAAATTGAAAAAATAACGAAATAAGCTATTATGAATAATGACTTATATAAATACATTGATGACGTAAAAAATATTTAATGACTTATACACACACATTGATAATGTATAATATGTGTGGTTATATAAATAAAAGTGGTTTGTTATTGGAAGGCTATAAGAAAACGATATATAAGCAAGAATTTGTGACACACCATGTTTATCGCTCCTTATTTGAAGTAATGGACCAAAATCATGTTCATTTATGAATATATAAGTAAGGTGATTGTATGAATGAAACAAATAATGTTGCTTGTTTAGGAATAATTAATTATCCTATTTTTCTCACAAAACTTTTCTAAGGGTAGTAGTGGTGTAAAGGATTGACCTTACATCAACTACCATCAACACCCCTAACAAATTTTAACAATAACCCCAACTTACCTACCAACCTACCAACCTTATTAATTATAATAATGGAGTATTCTTATAGAACAAAAGTTAATGTATTATTCATTGTACTCATTCTCTTTGTATTTGCTGCACTTGGGACAGCAACAAACGCTCCGAGGAGGAAACTAACTAAGAAATACAGAGGCCCGTGTATGGCCGTGAATTCAATTGACAAGTGCTGGAGATGTGACCCTTTCTGGGCTGAAGATCGCCAGAAAATGGCTGATTGTGCGTTGGGTTTTGGTATCAATGCAATGGGAGGAAAGTATGGTCCATACTACATTGTCACAGATAATTCTGATGATGACGTTGTTGATCCTAAGCCTGGAACTCTCCGATTCGGTGTTATCCAAAAAGGACCATTGTGGATCACATTTGCCAGAAGTATGAGAATCCGATTGACCAGGGAACTTATTGTTAGTAGCAATAAAACAATCGATGGACGTGGAAAATACATTCACATAGCAAATGGAGCTGGAATTAAGATACAAAGTGCATCTAATGTTATTATCTCCAATCTTCGAATTCACAATATTGTACCTACCGCAGGTGGCCTGCTAAGGGAGTCCGACGACCACCTTGGCCTAAGGGGCGCAGATGAAGGTAATATAAATGACTATATATATTGATTGAAAAAAGAGAAGAGAATTTAAATAATTTAATTATGCATACAGGTGATGCCATCAGTATCTTCAATTCTCATGATATATGGATTGACCACATCTCTATGTCTCGTGCCACTGATGGTCTGATAGATGCTGTTGCTGGTTCCACTAATATTACGATATCCAACTGTCACTTCACTGATCATGAAAAGGTAATGTTGTTTGGTGCTAACGATCATGCGGAAGAGGACAGGGGAATGAAAATAACATTGGCGTATAACCACTTTGGAAAGAGATTGGATCAAAGGATGCCTAGATGCAGGTTTGGATTTTTCCATCTGGTGAACAATGATTACACTCATTGGGAAAGGTACATACGTATTTAAATAATATTGGTAAGTATTGAATGATGATTGATGTAAACGCGCCATGGTTTAAAATGTCTGTGTATGATTGATGCAGATACGCTATTGGAGGAAGCAGTGGAGCGACAATCATCAGCCAAGGGAATAGGTTTATTGCGGAGGATAAATTGTTGGTGAAAGAGGTGACATATAGAGAAAAAAGTACATCAAGTGTTGAAGAATGGATGAAATGGACATGGATAACAGATGGTGATGATTTCGAAAATGGTGCTACATTTACACCATCTGGTGACCAGAATTTACTCTCTAAAATTGACCATCTCAATTTGATTCAACCAGAGCCCTCTTCTAAAGTTGGATTACTAACTAAGTTTTCTGGTGCTTTGTCTTGCAAGATTCGACGCCCATGTTAACTTCTTTCTTTTTGGTAATTGGGGTCACAAACAGGACTATAATGTAATAATATTCCTCATATATAAAGCAATCATTCTTTTCTTCTCTTGCACCAATCCTATATATATTAATATTTGACACTAATTTTTGAGAACTAATATAGAAAACAAAAAATAAGCAGATAAAGAAGAAGTTTGCATTATAATGAAAATAGAAAAGAGATAGAAAATGTTATTCCTAAAGCCTCTGGTTTACAGCAAATACACAGCAGCTATATAAACTGTGACACAACCTCAGCTCCTAAAATAACTCTAATAACTTACTAACACCACTATCTAGGTAGACTTTCTACGATATAGGAACTAATTTATTTGATTCAGTAAACTAAATAGGGCAGAAGTAAACAGTAAAGAAACAATTTAGATGTGCTAATTTTTAACACTCCCCCTTAGTGCATTGCTTACAATTTGTAACTCCAAGAGCAGCCGTGAAATATTCAAATTTAGGCTTAATTTGTTTTCATTAAGATTAAGACCTCTGAATCTGAATATATGTCCGAACATTAAGATTTGCATTAAAAGTTAGGTGTCTATATCTGAATACACATCTGAATATTAAGATATTGTCTTCAAATCTGAATACTGAATGATTATTATTTGTTTTTATATTTGAATGTGCGTATGAAATCAAACACTATATTAATAAAATGTTATAAAAAAATTTCTTTTAAAGAAAAAATATTACTTTTTGATTTAAAATATCATAATCATCTAGCATAACATAAAAAAATCACGAATAAAAAGTATTTTATAAGCACAAAATAATATCACAAAGTTCAATAAGTATGATAAATACTAGTTGAAAAATAATAAATAAGGTATCACATAATCAACGCCTAACATATATTTTGGCTAATTACAAAAACTAAAGAATTCTTATCTTTTTCTATAACCTTAATCCAATTCTCTAACTTGTGAACCTCTAACGTCATTCAAGTTTTTTTATAGTGGACACTTTCACAAAATATACTAACACGTGTGATGTATAATGACTCTTTCCATTCAAGTCCATCTAATTTTTTGCATATATTCTTCAAATATAGGTGCACTATTTTTTTTAATCAATAACTCCAGAGCAGTATTTATCATCTTGTCATCCATTTCCAATTCAAACGAATAATTTTTTTTCTTCTCCAATTCTTTTTCTATGTGAAACTAAAGATTGTGATGGAGAATTATTAAGAGTTCCATTAGTTTTGTCACTAACTAGTTCAACAACAATAAATATATTAGTGTTATCTCACAAATGAATTTGATCATCAAAGAGTTTCAATAAAATTATTGGCCTAAATTCTAATAAGACACCTCAAATATGTATACATAGTTATTATTTTTAATTATGAATAATATTTTTCTCACTCAAAAACCTTGATGAGCATCAAAAAACTAAAAATATTATTGCAACAAGTGTTCTTGACAAACATCAATATAACCTAAGAAAAATTATTAATATAAAAATACTTATAAAGATAATGAAAACTTATCAGTTCAAGAGAAAAAAATGGTGTTTGATTGAGAAAAGAGAGGAAGAAAGTTTGTAGTTGTAAGAGGAAAAACACTTAAAGACCGAGAGAGACGATACAATATTATTTTATAACTTATTAAATTAGTATGAATGACGTTAAGACTATCCTGCAGATCTGATGCCCGTTCAGACTTTTCCAGGTCCATTAATAGACTTTTCAAAAAAGAAACAAATGGACTTAATGGGCTGAACTGAATCATTGAGATTCAGTCCTAAAAACTTAACACACTTGGACTGAATCTTAACGATTAAGATTCAGACCTCCATTAAGTGCAAACAAAATGAGGCCATAGGCTTTATTAAGACTATGTAAGTATGTTAGCAACTTGCTCATTTGTATAAAGTCCTTTCAAAAATAACTTCATGATCCAACACTTCCTCTCGAATATAGTGATGATGAACCTCTATGTGCTTTGTCCGACCATGAAAAAATGGATTTGATGCAAGCTTGACAACACTTTCATTATCACATCTAATTTGAATAGTATAATCAATTTGCACAACATCTCTCCTATAGTCTCTTCAACCACATATATTCTTGTGCAAGCAAAGTTACGTTGTGGCTACATACTCAACTTTAGTGCTAGATAATGTTACGCTAGTTGCTTGTTGTTGCACCAAGATACCATGGTTGAACCAGCATTGAAAAATTCCACGAAGCTGAATGTATATCATTCACATCTCCAGCCCAATTCACGTCGGTAAATCCATTGGTATAAAGTTTCATGTCTTCTATATATAATACTATGATCAAGTGAGCTCTTCACATAAAGAAGAGGTCTCCTTGTTGCATCAAGGTGTGAACTTCTTGGACACTGCATAAACATAGAAACAATTCCAAAGGAGTAAGCAATCTCTGGTCATGTGATAGTTAAAAAAATTAAACTATTGACAAGTTGTTGAAATTTTTTGGCATCTTTTAATGACTTTCCTTCAGTTTTCATCAGATGTGGTTCCATTTGAACGAATTTTTCTTTCGACTTCCCCATGTCAAAACGCTGCAGTAATTTTCTTGCATATGTCTTTTGAGAAAGAAAATATCCTTGCATATGTCTTTTGAGAAAGAAAATATCCTTGCATATGTCTTTTGAAAAAGAAAATATCCTTGATCTGTTTTTCAACTTTCAGACCAAGAAAACACCTCACTTCACCCAAATTCGTCATCTCAAATCGAACCAAAAGATCACTTCTCAACATTGACATTCCGCTTGATTATTACAAGTAAGAAAAATTTTATGGTCTTCGAGGCACACCATGTCATAGTTATATGATGGATTATTTTAATAGATAAAATTTATTTTGTAGGTCCATATCGGCTAACTTTTCCATTTCTCTTCTCATTCTTCTATCCCACCTTCTATATAACCCCTTTCTATGTAGAGTAAGTACTTTATAAAATTTTAAATTTAAATATATTTTATTAGTAATTTATTATCTGTATTGTTTTGATAATTCATAATGTACATTTGTTAAAAGTCAAATAGCGAGAAATATATTAATATTAATTTAGATTTAAGTCAATAATTACAGATTTTAAAAAAAGTTAAATTAAGATTTGTGTTTAACCTCATACAAATCAATTGAGTTATTTTTATGACAAAAATAAATAGTTATTTATAATTACTTGTAAATCGACAAAATAAAAATATAATTAATTATTTTTTTCATTTTACTCTCTCCATTAATTTATTATCTTTTGTTCTCGAATTCAATCTATAAAATATTCTTTTAATTCTATTAACATGATAAGAATTGCAATTAATAATATTTTAGGTTGAATTGCAACTTAGTGAGAATGTTATAGTTTTGAGCAAACACTATAAGTTGCAATTCTTATCATATTAACATAATAATAAACAATATTATGAAAATATCAATTAAATTTCACAAAGCTTGAATTTCAATAATAAATATATATCATATAAATTGAGCGAGTATGTATATACGTATGTATGTAAGAATTTATGGATGATTTTTGGTTTTGAATTACATGAAAATAAAAATAAAACTTATGTAATTATTTGTGAAGATTACAAATGCTCTTTCTGTTACATTTTCTTGTTGGAGAATATTGGATACATTTAAGTGTTTACGAAATTAGAAAGATATGAAACTATTGAGAAGAAAAAAATGGTTTTACATTCCTTTCGTATTACTCTCACTGTCTCATTTTATATGTCATCTTTCGGATTTCAAGAATCAAACAAGTCTATCTTTGCCCGTAAATAATTCATGGATCTTTTAAAATTTTTGAATTATCAATTATTATGACTCATAATACCTTTTACGCAGTTTAAAAATATATAAATTTCATTAAAAAAAAATTAAAGATTCTATCCGCAAATTTTCGGTCAAACTTAAATTATTTGACTTTCAAAACATAAAAGGTGTCATAGAAATTGAAACAAATGGAGTAGTTATTTTACTTTTTTACACGTTCTTTAAGAAATTATTAATAAAAATGATAATTTACTATTTTACTCTTTAAGATTTTTTTTACAACTTTATAAATTTTGTTTTAACTTTCAAAAAGAATAATTGCTAGGGTAATGAAAATAAAAAAATGTTTTAGTTTAATTTGTTAATTGATAAATAATTTTTTACTTATTTTTAGTAATATTGATAACTAATATAGGATATAAAAATAATACCAAATGTTAGGAGTATGATGAATTAGGCTAAATTTTATACCTTTAAAATTATTTAAAGATAAGGACAATAGCAAAATTTGAAATAATAGTTAAAATAAAACAAAACGTGGAAAAGTTAAAATAATGGGAAAAAGCTAAAAAGTAAGAGAGAAGGAACTTTTTTAGAAAATGGGCCCAATTATCCACTTGTCAAATCATGAAAGGAGGCTCATATAATTTTGTATGCCACCTCATACTTGTTCCTTAAACATCATAAAATGTCATCCACTTATAATAAGTTCATCAGATGCACATTTGATTCTAATTTAATAAATAGACCAATCTGCATCACAAACTTTAAAGCCACAAAATATAGATTATGAGCAACTTTACCATACAAAGCACATGGTGCTTGTTCAAGACCATACAAATATTTTTTTAATCAACAAATATAATGAAGACACATAAACTCCACAAACACATCTTTGAAAGTGACAAATTTCTAGGTTTCAATGTCCACACACCTCCACCCTTTCCTATAAGTAGCATAGCCAACAAAGATACTTTTTTTTTTTTTTGCTTTTTACTCAAGTTTAGTTCGAAAGTGTTTTGGAATATGTACATAACAATTTGAACCAAACACCCTAAAGTACTTTACATTTGGATTTTCATGATTTAGAATCTCGAAAGTGAATTTTGCTTCCGGACCATGGAGGCAAATGATTTATCATATAACATGCACATTTAGTAGCTTCAGCCTAGAGCTCTTGAGGAGATTTTTATCATGCAAGCAGGAAAGACTTGTAGAAGCAAAATGAGCTAGTTTCCTTTCGGAAACACCATTCTTTTGGGGGTTCTTATGGCATGCCATTTTCCTTAAAATACCATTATCATCACAATATTTAAAGAATGCATCAGACATGTATTCTCCTCCATTGCCATTACGCAACCAGTTAACTTTTACCCCAAAATCCTTCTCCACGGTAGTTTGAAATCAACAAATTTTAACAAGGCTCACTCTTCTCTTTCGAGAAATCCACCCATGTATATGTAGAGGTCTATAGACATTGAAATTTTGTGGATCTCTACAAAACATGTTTAATTCGAATTGGGACTCTAAAAGGTTTGTTCAGTTTCAATTAGAATCTTTTAGGGCTTATCAATCCTAAAATCTAGTTCATGCCTATATAAAGAGTACTAAATTCTCTTACCAAGTATCTCAAAAATTCATAAGGAGATCAAAATCTCAAATATCCCATAAGCTCTTGGTATTTTTAAAGATCTCCATATTCCACATATTGATGGAACATTCATGTAGAGGTCAAATCTAAATCATCCTAGTTCGAGAAATACGCTATTAAGATCCTCGACTCTTGGATAAATCTTAGGTGAGTAGAATCAAGAGAGCAACCAAGATGCTTGATTAAAAAAATTATATTTCTTCATATTTTTTTGTTATTTTAATTTATTTTTCTGTCACTTTAAAATTTGTTGCAAACAACGGGATGGACTTCAAACCTCTATTTATGCTTAAAGCTACCAGTAGGGTTGAGATTTAACATCTCTAAAGATATTAAGTAAACAAAAATGGATTGTTGGATCGATTTTCGTGCAGATTGTCATATGTAGAGACCTTGTTGGTCAATTCAATTTTCTTTATTAGATGAACATATGCATTAATTATATGTACTAATATCATATAATAATTTAAATTTGCTCGATTAGGTGAGGGTCGAGTGTCTGATGTGCTTCCTAGGTTAATCTCAAGCTTTACAAAACTATAAAGAAAATAATGCGACATAAGATCAAACAAAGTAAATGTGGTTTATATTATATGCACTAATATCATAAAACTTAATATATTGTAGTCTAACCTATCATAATCTGTTATAATTACTATTCCCTCCGTTTCAAAATAAGTCAATTGTTGAGCCTTTTTTCATAGTTTAAAATAAGTGAATTGTTCAAAGTTCAACAGAGTTGTTTGAATTTTTTTCCGTTTTTGCCCTTCATTTACATCTTCTAGGTGATAATTTCAAGAAAGTTAAATGTTCATATTTATGATTTTACTTTAAATTATTTCTGATTTTCAAGAATATTTTGAGAATTTATAGAAGGACGAAAGTGGAAAATGATGTTTATTTTATGTCGTATCCTTTTTTTTCTTAATGGTATGTATTGGCTCAACAATTCAGTTATTTTGAAATGGAGGGAATACTATTATTACCAGATTACCAATTAATATTAATCATAAGATTATTTATAAATATTATATACAAATTAAATGACTTGGTTATACAAATATATTCAAGTATGAAGCTTAAATTAAAAAAGGAAATAGAAGAAATATGAATAGTCAAAGACAACATTAGTGTAAAGATCCAATATCATAACGGGAAAGTTAGATAAATATACTATATTAAAAAGATATTTACTTTTGATAGCAATAACATTTTTTCACTTGATCACTTTCAATACATTTATATTACATATTATAAAAAATAATTTATAAAACACATATAATAGAAGTTTCATTCATGGATAATATATTTATCACATATTTTATACTTTGTCATGACTGGAATTTATACCCCAGACGAGACCGGCGTCGTTGACCTCTGAAAGGTTGCAAACAAGCCTACTCACGTCATTCTTACTTTACATAGGTTAATTTTAGCGAAAAATTTGAAACTTTTGATCCTTTAAACAAACTTGCTAAACATTATTAACATTTCATGATCGTTCATCATCAACCATCTAATATTAAAGAGGTAAGCAACTGAAAGAAATAGTTCATTAAGTCTTCATTGTATAATTTCCAAAATGGCACCAATACAAAGTCTGAATCAAAACAGGAAAGAAACGCTAGTGGAACATGCTCCGCTAGTTCAACTCTAAAACTACGCTAGAATGTAAAGCAGTAGCATCCTCGAAAGCATGAGGACCTACCAAACTACGGATGAATGCTGACGTCCGAATAGCTGCAACAACAAACCTGTAGCTCTATCTCCCACCTGTGTCTGCACCTAAAAGTAGATGTTTGTATGGAATTAGTACGCACTTGTACTAAGTATGGGTATATGCAAGCACACACCAAGGACATGTATGAGAAGGAATAACTCTTTACTAACAACATGATTTATGGAATATCAAGTCAATGGACTTGCCGAATTGAGATTTGGAAAGTTAGTGAACTTTCCAAGTTAAGTTAGGAAGGTCATGCCATGAGAGTAACATGCATCATTATAAATATCGTATTGCATACAACACATAACATCTTCATATAGCATATATCATAGCACATGACATATAACACATAACTTCTTTCATATCATTAATTCATATGCCATGACACCTTGGAATGATGGACTCTACATTAAGACTTTTCAAAATAAGGGCTCAACACATGGGACCCCAACTAGGGAGTCTTCATTAGCAAACACAGAGTCTGCTTAATTCTTTCGTACATACGTCATTTCAATTCATTCATAGGCCAGTGCGAACACCAGCTATACCTAGGGTATAATTTAAGACTTTCATCGGGTTTGCTGTGCAATGATCATGAATAACCTAATGTCATTACCTGAGTCTAGCTCACTTTTTGATTATTCTATCCTAACACCTTTGGTATCATTCATTTCATTATGTACTTAATTTGAGGCTGACCTCATTCATTTATTAGGACACTTTAACTTTAACCGACATAGATCATGTGAGCATCATGAAATCCAATGTCTCCCCCACACCGAAAAGAGGTGGAATCACCGGCTAAAGTGACTCAATAACATGCTAGCGTTTATGGGAATTTAACCCCGCCAGATCCCTACATTGACAGTATAGGTTCAAAGACTAGGAGATATATGGAGACCCATACCCGGCAAGCCGGACAGTCTCATCTCATGAGAGTTACGTGAACCTTTGCCCTTCCCTAAAGAAGGCATCACTGCTCATGTCTAGCCTATCGATGCTCAGTATAAAGATCCATTACATTCAACTCATACATCATGGAAGCTGGCTTCTAGCATGAGGACATCATAGCTCATTAGATGACTTCTCATCTCATCATTAGTATTAAATATGCATTAACTTCAATACTTTTATTAGAGTGTTCATAGAGACTGGTCTCTTCATTAAATTTACACTCTCATTGGCGAGTACGTATTGGTAATATTTACTTAGGCTCATTTGAGATCGCTCTCATCATATACATTAGCCTCATATCATGTTGTCACCACATTCTTCATTATTAGCACCTTTATTTTTCATAGTTACTTACCTCTTATTACGTGAATGTTCATTTCTTCATTTCCTAATTCATCCCATCATATGCCAATGCATTTGGAAATTTAGTGTATCTTACACTCATACTTAACCCTCCTAGGGTTCATCATTTCATTACGTACATCTTAGGTTCAGTTACTTTTGAACGTATGTTAGACTTATGTGTCTATACATACAAGCCATGAGGCTTCATTCGATTCTTACTTTCCTAAAAGTATGTATTACAAGACTTATATATTTTATATATATGCCAAGATCTTGATTTTTTTTTATCTAAGTAGATGGCATTACTCTTGGATATTTTACTCACAAATGACTTATTTATCAATACGAAAGTTTGGGTACGGGAACCAAATCTTGAATCAGTTAGATATCATTTATATTTTTCATTGATTTTGTTTGTAATATTTATAACATTAGAACTCTAAATTAAATCTCAACATTTACATGGAAGGATTAATTTTCTATTTTTATTTAGAACTCTAAATTAAATCTCAACATTTATATGGAAGGGTAAATTTTCTATTTTTATTTAGCTCCAAATTAAATCTCAACATTTAAATGAAAGGATTAATTTTTTTCATTTTAATAAGAATTCTAAATTAAATCTCAACCTTTACATGGAAGGATTATTTTTTTTTCATTTTAATTAGAATTCTAAATTAAATCTCAACATTTACATGGAAGGATAATTTTTTTTTTATTTTAATAAGAATTCTAAATTAAATCTCAACATTTACATGGAAGGATTAAATTTTAATTTTAATTTTACTCTTAGTTAACCGAAGGTTTGGGGGTTCTAGCCTCCACAACCCCTTTGATTTTTAGAGTTAAATTAATTACAATAGGGAGGTTGTGGGTTCGAACCCCCACAACCCCCCTTATTTTTTTTAAAATTTTGTTGAGGAGGCTGTGAGGTGGTGGATTCGAACCTCCACAGCCCCTCTATCTTCATTTTATTTAAATGGGCAAGTGGCAGTGAGGTTTTGGGATCGAATCCCCACAACCTCACTTTATTTCCTTGATATTTAGCTTCTCCCTTCAGCGCTGAGGTCGTGGGTTCGATGCCCACACCTCACATTTATTTTTTTCCCTCCCCCTTCGCGCGTACTGGGAGGTTGTGGGTTCGAATCCCACGCCTCCCATTTACTTGTTTGCTTAATTTTTCTCCTTCTCCTCCCCATAGGTCGCGTGTTCGATTCCCCACCAGCCCCATTTCCTTTTTTTTTTTGAAAACAGGAGCTAGGATCGAATCCCTCAGCCCCCATTTTCTATTTTCTTTGCCTCATGAAACCAGTAGCTATGGGGTTCAATTCCCCTTAGCTCCTTCACATTTTTATATTATTTTCAGCCTTCTCAACATGTGAGGTCTTGGGTTCAATTCCCATTGACCTCACTTATTTATTTCTCTTTTTAAAAACCCATAATTTAACTTTATGGGAGAGTATGCAAATCTGAAATTTTTTTCTTATCATTCTTCACTCATTTTTAGTCACGTCTTTCATGAGTTTACTTAGCTTAAAGAGTGTTATTCAATCCAACATTTTTCATTATAATGAACACAACATTGCACACACGTTGCACACTTAAAATACATGAATATTCGACCCTCAAAAAGTGGCTAAAGCTACTGCCCACGATCCACACACAACACAAATTTTTTTTTACACTTCGAATATCATTTTTCGTAATTTCCCTCACATAAAACATGTTCACACTTAATATAAATACGTCATCATGCCTAAGTCTAGCATCATAAAATACCCATCCTACGGATGTCGTTTGGGAGCTAAGGACAAGGACATACAAAGCGGAACAACCTTAGTTTTCAAGAGCAAGAATTCCAGGAGAGAAAACCCATACCTTTATTGATGTTCAAACGAAGAATTTGCGGCCCAAAACTCTCTCCAAAAATCAGTCCAAGTTACCTCAACATCCACACCACTCAACGAACAACTTCTCTTTGCCTTAACATTTTTGGTTGCTTTGTTTTTCTTAAAATTTCATGTGAGTTCTTCAAGTGTGAAGAACTTTTGATGTATTCTCTTGTTTTTGTTGTGTTTTCCAGAATAACGTGAAAGAGAGAGATGGAGAATGTGAAAGAGAGATGAGAATGGTGACAGAGAGAGAGAGAGTTATTAGGATTAGGAGACTAAATTCAAGACTTAGTCATAATAGGATTTAATTAACTTAATAAAAATCTGATGTATTTTAATTAATACGTGAAAGGACCATTATGCCCTTAAAATTTAAGATTTTTAAATAATAATTAAATCACCTTAAGTATTTATCTATTCGATATTTTTTTGGATTGTTACATACAATGTGTCAATTATGTTACCAAATAAACATAGTATATGGAAAAAAATTATCCGATGTTTTAAAACAATTATATAATACATATATGTTGCATACATCATTCACTTTTAATACACATTGCAGATATATCATAATATTTGTATAAATGGTAGTAAATAAAAAAAATATCACTAAACTCAATAATATATATTAAAAGGTATCCATCCAAGTAATTTTTCCTATCTTAGTTGTCTCCTCTAAATCTTTTGTTGAAATGAGATTTGAAAATACTTGAGTATATGTGATTTGCGAACCGTGACGAAAGAAGAGTCTAGAAGACTCCGACTAGCGACGTGAATGAGGGGTACCGGGACAGGGAACGGGACAAGACATGGTTTTCTACCGGACCATCACAGTCTAGTTAGTACCAATTTTGGTCAGATTCACTAGGCGAAAATTCCTTTTTTTTTTTAAAAATAAATTATTAAAGTCGTTGGGTTAGTCGTTGGTAATGACTTTTGAACCCTACACAACTGCTATTTCAGGCCCTGTACTCCAAAAATTTTTGACGCCAAAATACATTTTTGTCCTATTTTTTTACTATAAAAAACCCCCACCCCTCATTATTTAGTCACAAATTTTCTTCAATTTCGTCTATATTCTACTCTCTAATATATATTTAATTGATAATTTTTATTAATTTGAAAGTTTTGGTGGATTATTTTTTAGCAATCTTCAATCTTCAACTTTCAACTTTCATCTTTCAATTTTCGGTTTTTGGTTTTACACCTCTACTTTTTCATAGACGTTTGGTACATTCATTTCAAATTTTTTCAATTAATTTTTACTTATTTACTTATTTATTTTTTTTCATTTGATTTTTATATTATATTTAGTTTTCTTACTTTTAATATTTTAATATGGATTGTGATAAAAAATGCTAGCAAAGATAAACAAACATTTATTGGTAAGGTCAATATTGTATTTATCAGAAAAAAATAAAGATGATAGCTCTTCTAAATCTAAAACTAGAAAAGTAACTCAAATAAGAACAAAAACTGAAGATTGTATGCATGTTGATGAAATTGTTTTTCATATTGATAGTAATACTCAATCAGATCATGAATCTTTAGAAGCTGTAACATCTCGTAATTTCCATGAACTAATATAGAGCCTCACGTGAAGAGCAAAGACTTAGAACACTGTTTTGAGGCCTAATATAATTTAAATGAAACATTTAGAAAGTTTTAGAGACAAGACGTCAAGGAACGCCCATGACATCCGGAGACTAGTGAAATAGGTGGTAGTGTGCCTTGGCATGTTTCATGGGGTTTTAGGAGTTGGAATTTAATGAAATTTGGTAGAAAGTTGTTTAACATGTATAAGAGTGTGTTTTGGGTCGAAACGTCCGTGTGGGACTCCCCAAGGACCACCTCCAATGACCCTTCAATTTGACAAAAAGCATTTAATTTGACAGTGGCCAAACGACGGACCAATCGACGAGCCGTCAATGGGTTTACGACCCGTCGATGGTGGAAGTTAGTCAAGCCTTGTCCAAATTCAAAAAGTGGTCCAAAAACACTCTCTGTCGCCAATGATGTCTGTGCAGTACGGTAGGCGTGTGCTGGCGTCTACCGACCTACGGACCGTAGGTCGGGGACTCATAGGTTAGGTCTGGTTTTGTTGTCCAATTTTTAATGAAGTCAATTAAATTAGTTAGTTTCTTAGGTGGTTAATTAAGGGTTAAGGGGTGTCTAATTAAGTTAGTTAAAAGGGTATATAAAGACCTAAGCCTAATTAAACTAAACTAACACCCACAATTCCCAAACTCAAATCTGTCTAACCTCGCTCTTCCCAAACTCAAAAACTTCATTGAAGGAACACTAAGGCTCCAGTTGAGGACGAATTTACCATGGGCTTCATCCAAAATTCGTGGAAACATCATCACCTAGGTTTGGTTTGTTTCGCTCTTGGGATTCTTTCTCCAAGAGTCTCCTTCAACTATTGTTTCAAACTACACCAAGACTAGGGTTTCAATCTAGACATGAGGTATCTTTTCAAAACGAAATTACTGTTCAATTGTGATGATTTATGGTCTTTTGTTGTTGATTAGATATAGAATTATGGCTAATTTTTGATAAACACTTAAGATTCCCCATTGAACCCTTGATATTCCTAAAACTAATGAATCCTTGAAATTCTATGGTAATTAAGTAAGATGATGAGTATGTGGAAATGTAGATTGATATTAACCATGCATTACTCATTGAATTTACTTTTATTATGTATTGGTTATGTGTACTGGAGTAATGGAAGTATGAAGGATCATGAGAGGGAAATAAGGTATGAAGTTTGGTTTTTTCTTGGATTCAATTGTGCAATATGAGTTACTTAGATAGTAAGGATTGTATGTCTAATGTGTTACGGTGATGTTGATGACTGGTATCCCTCATTCTTAACCCTAGAATTGTTAATATACTATAAATTGTATAAGCATGTTAAAGTATGATTGTTATATGATTGAATGTAGCTTTTCATGATTGTAATATGAGCTAAGTGAAATGTTTACTCACTTGTTAATGGTTTCTAGAGTGAAAGGGTTGTTCTCACTTGTGAGCACCTATGAGCTATTATGTTTAGACGTTTGCATAAGGGCCTAGTAAAGTCTAGTGTGAAACTATGAAATGACTAAAGATGGTTATAAGAAGGGAATAAATACTTAGCACCGAAAGGGCATGTAAATGAGATGGAGGTCTCACGTGTAGTAAGTCTGGACTCCCACATGGGCTTCCTCATGCTTAGTAAGTGCGAATTCCCAATTTATGTGTTGTCTCATGATATTGGAACCCCCACACTAGTCAGTTAGGGTTCCTAGCAACAATATCCTTTACCTTTAACTATGAGCCAACATAGGACCTATAGCTTAGTAGATCTACCTAGATATCTATGTAAAAAAGGTTGAACCATAGCCAAGTGTTAACCCTCTCTTTTCAATGTGGGAGTAGAACCTCGTATTCCATGTAGCTCACATGGTCTCATGTCAGTTATTGCATTCCTTTTCCTAATGTAAAAAGTAAATTAACAAGTTAATTATGTGAACTCTTATTAGGGTCGTCTAAAAGGCTACTACATAGTGTGAGGAAGGGTATGAGACTTCTCTTACACTTTGCATATGTGGGATCCTAAGGGATGGTCCTACTAGTGTTCTTTTATGATTATGCTTATAATTATGGTTATGGTTATGTTGATAATCTATGAGTAGTATTGATGTATTAATCATGTTATGATGAATTATGAGAAATGTAGTAAGAATGAAGTGGGTTAATTAATGTGATACTTAACTTTGGATAGGGTTATGGGATTCCATCTTTAGCATTGCACAAGTATTGCTTAGGTTGTCTACATGTTGGGTTGGTATTATGTTGAATTGACTTACTATGTTTACTATATGTGCATGAGTGAGTTAAATAGATAGGAAGCATGATTTTGACTACAATGTCCTTTTCTTATGCATTGATGATTTTTGTGCATAGAAGCCATATTTTGTACGTGTGATGTACTTACCCATATTTCTCCCTTTTTCCCAAACATTTTCGGTTCATGCCGTTGAGGAGTTCTTGTCCAATCAATTGCAAGGAAGACTTGGATGTTTTCCCAAGTCATTAGTGAGTCCTAAAGTTTGGGTATGTTGCCATGTCCCATTCTACCTATGATGTTGCTTATGTTTGGAGACATTTATTCTTTCCTTTATCATTGAGACAATTGACGTAAGACTATAATGGCGTATTGTTCTTGTATTGACTATGACTAAAAGTTTGTACTCTTGTATATGGTTTATATGTGAGATGAGACTTTAGACTCTTATATGTTTTACTTATGCTAAAATAGAATTCTATGTAAAATTCATATGTGAAGAGTCTATGTAAACTCCATATATAATGTGCGAGAAGTCTAAGTACACTTCACTACGTAAAGTTCTAAATTTTTCCACATTTTTGACTTATGATGTGCTATGATTTATGCTAAGGGCTAGTCTTACTCCTCTTCGAGGACGACGACGTTGGTAACGACTAGGGGGTACTTTGGTTCGTAACAAACTTGGTAATAGAGCACGAGGTTGAGTAATATTAGGATTGATGTCTCACTAAGCCACTTATATGTAGGTTCTTATTCATAATTGTGAAGCACACCACACTTATGAATGAGAGACTATAAGATGCTTAGGAATTTGGACTATCTTGTTATTCCTTAGTCGTGCCTAAGAATATTAACTCCATTTAGTACTTTCTTCTAATCCTTTTATTGTGCTTATAGGAAAGTAATACAAGGAGGAACAATGCTCGAAGGGCCGAGAAGGAGAATTTGAATGATGTGGTTCCCTATCAAGCTCCTCAAAACCCTCAAGTTCCTATTGAATCAAGGTCTATGTCTAACGTGGAGATAGGGGAGGCTATTCATAGATTTACTCAAGTCTTGGCTACAGAAGTTGCTAGTGATGCAACAGTGCAATTGAGTCCCCATGCTAACACCACCGCTTCAAGGATTAGGGATTTCACAAGGATGAAAGCACCTACTTTCTATGGTTCTAAGGTGAAGGAGGACCCACAAGGATTCATTGATGAAGTGTTCAAAGTTCTTGATGCTATGGGTGTGTTTTCTCAAGAGAAGGCGGAATTAGCTCCCTACCAACTCAAAAATGTGGCTCAAGTTTGGTATGAGCAATGGAAGGATGAGAGGGTCGTTAGAGAAGGTTGGATTACTTGGGCATCATTCAAGATGACCTTCCTTGATAGATTCTTTACCTTGGAATTAAGGGAGAGGAAAATTCAAGAATTCATCAACCTTCGCCAAGGGGGTATTAGTGTAAAGGAGTATAGCCTAAAGTTCACTCAACTATCAAAGCATGCTCCTACTATGGTTACGGATTCTAGAGCCAAGATGAACAAATTTGTTATAGGGTTATCCGACCTTTTGGTTAATGATGTATGTCGGATATGTTTATTCCTATCATGTACATCTCTCGTCTTATGTTTCATGCCGAACAAATTGAGGAGCAAAAGCTTAAGCAAGTTGGTAAGGAGTTGAAGAAACTAAGGACAAAAGATGGGAATTCTGCCAAGAGTAGATTTGAGGTGAAAGACAAACCATGGTTCAAGAAGAGGTTTTCCAATCAAGGCCATCCTAATTCTCCATAGTTCAGCAAGAGTAAGGTGTGTACACCCAAGCCCCAAGAGGGAAAAGGTGGTGGTTCTTATGTTGAGAGGCCTTTTTGTTTAAAATGTAGTAGAAAACATGATGGTAAATGCCTAGTTGGCACGGGTAATTACTATGGTGTGGAAAGAGTGGTCACATGAAGAGAGATTTCCCTATGGTGAAAGCTCAAGGAAGGGAAAATCGCCAGCTCAAGCGAATTCCCAAAATCTGGATACCCCTAAAAAGAATCCCTTATGCTCTCCAATCCCAGGGTGATCAAAAGAGCTCACCGGATGTGGTTATCGGTATGTTATAATGATTTTACTTTAATGTATATGCTTTGATGGATCCTGGAACCACATTGTCATTTGTGAACCCTCTTGTAGCCATAAAATTTGATATACGACTCGACATCATAGATGAACCCTTTTTGGTTCTACCCTGGCAGGTGATTTTGTCGTTGCTAAAAGAGTCTATAAAGGTCGTCCTATTTCCTTGCCCAATAGAGATACATTAGTTGATTTGATAAAACTTGTTATGTTAGACTTTTATGTCATATTGGGAATGGATTGTTTAGATTTTGATATCATATTGGGAATGGATTGGTTGCATTCTTGTTTTTCCTCTATTATCGTTTCACAAGGGTAGTCAAATTTCAATTTCCTAATAAACCTATTTTTAAGTGGAGAGGACGAAACTCAAATCCCAGGGGTAAAATCATTTCGTGTCAAAAAGTTTGCAAATTGATTGCGAAAGATTGTCTCTACCACATAGTGAGAGTTAGAGATCTTGAATCCGATGTCCCTCCCATAGAGTCGGTACCCGTAATAAAGGAATTTCCGTAGGTCTTTCCCAACGACCTGCCCAGAATTCCTCCTAGACAGGAGATTGACAACGACATAAATTTATAGCCGGATACACAACCTATTTTAATCCCTCCTTATCGGATGGACCCGACAGAGTTGAAAGAAATAAAGGCTCAACTAAAGTATTCACTAGATAAGGTTTTTGTTCAAGCTAGCATATCTCCATGGGTTGCCCCAGTATTGTTTGTGAAAAAGAAGGATATCTCTTTGAGAATGTATATCGACTATCGTCAATTCAACAAAGTCATCATAATGAGTAAGTACCCACTCCCTAATATTCATGACTTGTTTGATCAACTCCAAAGAGTGAGCTACTTTTCAAAGATTGACGTGAGGTCAGGTTACTACCAACTTAGGTGAGGGAGGTTGATGTTCCAAAAATGGAATTCCAAACAAAATATGGTCACTTTGAATTTCTAGTTATGTCATTTGATCTGACAAATGCCCCGACAACTTTTATGGACCTTGTGAATCGAGTTTTTAGAAAGTATCTTGATCTGTTTGTGACTGTGTTCATTGATGACATTTTGATATACTCTAGGAGTGAGAATGATCATGTGAGCCATTTGAGCATAATTTTGCAAGTTCTCAAGGATAACCAACTTTTATCTAAGTTTAGTAAGTGTGAATTTTGGTTGAGATTGGTTGCATTTCTTGGGCAAATTGTTTCCACTGAAAGGGTAGAAGTTGATACGAGGAAGACGAAAGTGGCCAAGAGTTGGCCTAGACCTTTGAATCCACCTACATCCAAAGTTTTCTAGTGTTAGCGGGTTACTATAGGAGGTTTGTTAAGGGATTTTCATCTATCGCATCTCCATTAACTACCTCAACCCAAAATAACTCCAAGTGTGAGTGGTCGAAATCTTGTGAAAAGATCTTTCAATTATTGAAATACAGACTCACCTCTGCTCCGGTTATGATATTGCCGAAGGGTACCAAAAGGTTTGTGGTTTACTGTGATGCCTCCGAATTTTTCTAGGATGTGTGCTTATGCAACGTGGAAAAATGATAGCATATTATTCTAGGCAAGTAAAGGCACATGAGAAAAATTATCCAACCTCATGACCTTGAGCTTGCGACCGTGGTGTTTGCCTTGAAAATTGAGGCACTAACTCTATGGGTTACATGCTGATGTGTTCACCGATAAAAAGTGTCTAAAATATGCATTCACTCAAAAAGACTTGAATCTAATCCAAAGAATATGGTTAGAAATTTTTAAGGATTGTGACATGAGTGTCCTTTATTATCTGAGAAAGCCAATGTGGTTGAGGATGCGTTAAGCCGAGTGTGCTTGGGTAGTATGGCTCATATGGTTGATGAGAAGAAAGAATTAGTGAAGAAGGTTCATAGATTGTCCCAGTTAGGTGTCCGACTAGAGGAATCTTTAAAGGGTGGTATCATGGTCCGTCATACTACGAGTCATCTCTAGTGGTTGATGTAAAGTCCAAGCAACATCTTGATATTCTATTGATGGAGTTGAAGGAATCGGTCCTTAAGAAAAAGAATTATTTTTTCTCTCAAGGGAGATGGGGTACTTAGGTACCAAGGAAGGTTATGTGTGCCATATATGGACGACTTGAGGGAGAAAATCATGGAAAAGGATCATGGATCCCGATACCCCATCCATCCGGGAGCCCCCAAGATGTATCATGACTTGATTGAGATTTATTGGTGGAATGGAATGAAAAGGGAGGTAGCTAAGTTTGTAGCGAGGTGCCCAAATTGCCAATAAGTCAAAGTCGAGCATCAAGGCCAGGGTGGTCTAACACAATATATTGATATCCCCACTTAGAAGTGGGAAGATGTCAACATGAAATTTTTGGTGGGATTGCCTCGAACACATAGGAAACATGACTCCATTTAGGTTATAGTGGATAGGTTGACTAAGTCCACCCACTTCCTTCCCGTGAAGGTTTCTTACTCGTCGAAGTAGTATGGTAGACTGTATATTAAGGAGATCGTGAAGTTGCATGGGGAACCCTTGTCATTCATTTTTGATAGAGGAGCCCAATTTACTTCACATTTTTGGATATTTTTCCAAAGTGGGCTTGGTACTCAAGTAAAACTTAGCACCGCTTTCCACCCCCAAACTGACGGACAAGCGGAGCGCACAATTCAAACCCTAGAAGACATTTTAAGATCTTGTGTGATTGATTTCAAAGGGAATTAGTATGTTAGACTACCTTTGATAGAGTTCTCCTACAACAATAGCTACCATTCGAGTATCTCTATGGCACCTTTTGAAACACTTTATGGTAGGAGGTTCCGGTCCTATTTTGGATGGTTTGAAGTGGGTAAGTTTGCTCTTCTTGGACTGAGATAGTGTATGAGGCCAAGGACAAAGTCCGACTCATAAAAGAGAGGTTGAAAATTACTTATAGTTGTCAAAAATCTTATGCCGACAATAGAAAGACGGACCTTGAATTCGAAGTAGGAGATTGGGTCTATTTGAAAATTTCACCCATGAAAGGGGTGATGAGATTTGGTAAGAAGGGGAAACTTAGTCCCAGTTATGTGGGCCCTTATGAGATTTTAAAAAATGTAGGGGGAGTGGCAGATAAGTTAGAGTTGCCAATCGCATTGACCTCGGTTCACCTGATATTTCATGTCTCCATACTTAAGAAGTGAATTGGTGACCCCGAATCCAATCTTCTTATTGAAGGACTATGTGTGGATAAGAACCTTTCCTATGAAGAGGTTCTGGTGGAAATCCTTGATCATTAAATTAAGGAGTTAAGAAACAAAAAGGTGACCTCCGTAAAAGTTCTATGGAGGAACCACCTAGTTAGAGAGCGACGTAGGAGACCGGGGACGACATGAAGTCCCATTATCCTCATCTCTAATTGAGGTTATTAATTCCTCTTAATAATAAATATATTCAACGTCGTGTATTTTGAATTATTTTTTAAGTAGGTGCTTTTTTGGCAAAAGTTTGTAAAAAAAGAAAGTTCTCATGAAAAAGGCTTTCTTTGTTTGTGTTAACTTGCACTTAGATGAAGATTGAGTATAGGTTCCTTTCTTGAGATGTTGTTTTTTTTATGTAATTTTTAGAATAAGGATAGCATGGTAACTCTTTGATGTACCTTGAGCTCATGTTGATATTGAGAAGGCAGTTCCTCATTATGTGTCATGAAATGTTGAGCTCTTATATATTGTAAAATATGAATTTATTTGCTATGTGTAATGTGGTTGATATGTGTTGAATATAGCGGTGAAGGACTCCTATGAGTTGTGACTCATTATAATATTGTTTGTTGTTGGGCTTCTAGTCATGAGTCTACTCTTTTTTTCCCTAATAGGAGGTTTAAGGTGTCATTCGAGGACAAATGTTCTCGGGTGGTAGAGATTTTAACACCCCGTAATTTCCATGAACTAATCTAGAGACTCATGAATATAACACTCAAAATAATGTTTTAAGGCCTGAAATAATGTATATGAAATATTTAGAAAGTGTTAGAGACAAAATGTCAGGAAACGCTCATGACGTTCAGACTAGTGAAATAGGTGCTAGTGTGCCTTGGCATGTTTCATGGGTTTTTAGGAGTAGGAATTTAATGAAATTTGGTAGAAAGATGTTAAACATTATTTAGAATGTGTTTAGGGTCGAAACGTCCGGGTATGACTCCCCAAGGACAACCTCTAAGGACCCTTCAAATTGACAAAAAGTTATAAATTTGAGAATTGCCAAACGACGGACCAATTGATGAGCCAGCGATAGGTTTACAGCCCTTCATTGGTAGCTGTTGGTCCAGCCTTGTACAAATTCAAAAAGTGATCCAAAAACCACTCTTTGTCTCTAAGGACCGATGTGCAGTACGGTGGGCGTGGGCCGACGTCCATTGAAGGAACACTAGGGCATAAAGTTGAGGACGAATTTACCAAGGTCTTCATTACTAATTCGTGGAAAGATGGTCACCAATGTATGGTTTCTATCACTCTTGGGATTCTTTCCCCAAGAGTCTCCTTCAACTATGGTTTCAAACTACACAAATACTAGGGTTTCAATCTAGTCATGAGGTCTCTTTTCAAAACAAAATTATTGTTCAATTGTGATGAATTATGGTCTGTTGTTTTTGATTAACTATGGATATATGGCTAATTGTTGATAACCACTTGCGATTCCCCTTGAACCCTTGATCTTCCCAGAATTCATGAAACCTTAAAATTATTTGGTAATTAAGAAAGATGATGAGTATGTGCATTATGTAGATTGATATTAACCATGCATTACTCATTGAATTTACCTTTATTATGTATTGGTTATGTGTACTTGAGTAATGGAAGTATGAAGAATCATGAGAGGGTAATAAGGTATGAAGTTTGGTTTTTTAGTGGATTCAATTGTGCAATATGTGTTACTTAGATAATAAGGATTGAATATCTAATGTGTTGTAGTGATGTTGATGAATAGTATCCCTCATCCTTATCCTTAGACTTGTGCATTCACTATGAAGTGTATAAACATTTTAAAGTATAATTGCTATATGATGGAATGTAGCTTTTCATGATTATAATAAAGAGTTAAGTGAAAGGGTTGTTCTGACTTGTGAGTACCTATGAGTTATTATGTTTAGGCATTTGCATAAGGACCTAGTAAAGGCTAGTGTGAACTTAGAAGACAAGTAAAGATGGTTATAAGAAGGGAATATATTCTTAGGACCGAAAGGGCATGTAAATGAGATGGAGGCCTCAAGTTTAGTAAGTTCGACCTCCCACATGGGTTTCCTCACGTTTAGTAAGTCAAGATTCCCAAATTATGTGTTTTCTCATGGGAAGGGAACCCCACGCTAGTAATTAATTTAGTGTTCCTAGCAACAATATCCTTGACCCTTAACTATGTTCCCACATATGACTTATATCTTAGTAGATCTACGTAGATAGCTATGTGCGAAAGATTGCACCTTAGGCAAGTGTTAACACTCTCATTATGGTGTGTGAGTAGAAAATCAAATTCCATGTAGCTCACATGGTCTCATGTCGGTTATTGCATTTCTTCCCCCTAATGTAAAAAGTAAATGAATAAGTTAAGTATGTGAAATCTTATTAGGGTCGCCTTAAAGGCTACTACATAGTGTGAGGGAGGGTATGAGACTTCTCTTACACATTGCACATGTGGGATCCTAAGGGATGGTCCTAGTAGTGTTCTTTTATGATTATGATTATGATTATGATTATGGTTATAAGCTATGAGTAGTATTTATGCATTAAGCATGTTATGATGAATTATAGGAATATGTTGTAAGTAAGAATTGGCTTGCTTAATGTGAAACTTAGCTTTGGATAGGGTTATATGATTCAATCTTTAGCATTGCATAAGTATTGCTTAGGTTTTCTACATGTTGGGTTGATATTATGTTGAATTGACTTACTATGCTTACTATATGTGCATGATTGAGTTAAATTGATAGAAAGCATGGTTTTGACTAAAATATCATTTTCTCACGCATTAATGATTTTTGTGCATAAAATCCATATTTAGTACGTGTGATGTACTAATCCATATTTCTCCCTTTTCCCCAAACATTTTAGGTTTAGGACGTTGAGGAGTTCGCGGCCAATTGCAAGGAAGAATTGGATTTTTTCCCAAGTCATTGGTGAGTCCACAAGTCTGGGGATGCTTCCATGTTCCATTCTAGCTATGATGTTTCTTATGTTTAGAGACATTTATTCTTCCATTTATCATTGAGAAAATTTATGTAAGCCTATAATGGCGTATTGTTCTGGTATTATCTATGACCAAAGTTTGTACTGTTGTAGATGGTTTATATGTGAGATGAGAATCAACACTCTTATATGTTTTACTTATGGTAAAAGACAAGTCTGTGTAAAATTCATATGTGAGGAGTGTATGTAAACTCTATATATAATATGTTAGAAGTCTAAGTACACTTCACTACGTAAAGTTTTAAATTTATCCGCATTTTTGACCTATGATGTGCTATGATGTATGCGAAGGGCTAGTCGTTGTCCTCTTCGAGGACGCCGCCGCCGGTACGACTAGGGGGTACTTTGGGTCGTTACAAAAGCAAGGTTTGATAATTTTAATGAACAATTAGATGAAAAAGTAGAATATGATAATGTTAATGATGATAGTAATACTTATGATGATGATGAAACAGAGCAACATATGGCTACTAATCCCGCTCCCATTCTCACTCCCACTCTCACTCCCCTTGTACATCCTAGTAGGGCTAAGCACAAGGTTGAACGTGCTAAAAGTTTGTTGTGGGGAAACTTATGACTCAAAGTGAGGATAAAACACAAGTTATTCGTAATAAATGTAAACATAAAATGAATCATAAAACTGTGGGAAAAGCAGGTGTGATAGGGCATTTAAGTAATCATTTAATGAGTAGTTATAAAAATGAATTCTTGAAACCTATTGCAAAAATCAAACCTATAAAACATGGTATTCGCCTTCCTGATACATCTGTAGGTGTAGGGGATGGGATGCTAACATGGTCCAATAAAAAAATATTATTCTAATGTTTGTGGCCCTAATACAAATTTCACATATAGTAGAGAAAAAAATCTTGAAGAATTAGCTAAAATTATTGTTGTTTGTGTCTTCCTTATAAGTTTCTAGAATAAAATCTTAATTTATTCATTATATTCAAATTGTGTATATTCAATATTTTAGAGGGTTTTCAAGAAACACAATAAGAAATTAATTTTTATTATCAAGGTCAACATTTTCATTATTTTCGTTGTCTATTTTATTATACTACTTTTAAATTGATTAATACTTATGATATGAGTCATAATAATAATAGTAATGATTATTTCACAATTAGTGGTCATTGGATTGATGAAAATCAGATCATCAAAAAAGAAATTTAGGTTATATATGTTGTGAAATACATAAAATCGATAGTTACATAACTCAAACTATTACATATGGTGTAGCGTCTTATGGAACTTGTAATAAGTAATTAGTGTCACCTTAGTTAATGCTTATGATAATACATCAGTTGTTGATATACTTAAACTAGTATTTTTCCCTATTTATGTTGATGGTTTTTATATTAGGTGTGTTGTACACTTATATAATTTGATTGTAAGAGATGGTATATTCAATGTATTATAATGGTTGTACACAATATAGAAATGGATGTCATTTTGTCTTTAAATGTCAAGAAAATGCTAGATGTAAAGAATTTGAAAATCATTGTTGTGAATTTAATCATCCCCTTCGAAAAGTTCCAAAATTAGTGTCTACTAGATGAAATTCTTTATATGAAATGCTTAAAGTTGCTCATAAATTTTGAAAACCTTTACAAATGGTTTGGAATCCTCATAATTCAAATATGCGATATACACTTATTGATAATGATTAGGATGACGTCTTATAAAAAATTTTCAAAAAAAAAATATTTAGCTACAAAACAAATTTCTTGAATTTATCATCCAACTGTTTGTTCAGTTTAACCAAATTTATATGATATTTCTGATAAATTTTTTATATTAAAAAATAATACAAGGTTTCCAAAGTCCATTGAGTCAATGATTGAAAAATTTAGAAAATATTTTTTGCCTACTCCTAGAATTTATTGAACTGCTTATTTATGAAACTCAATTATAAGGAAATAGGTTTCTCATAAATGATTGAAAAAGTATATTTAAATTTAGATATTTAAGATTACAAGTGTTACGATCCGATTTTTCAGTCATGATTGCACCTACTACATCCCACCAGTAATTAAGCCTAACCCGTAACCGAGAGCCATAAGCGACAGACTTCCAAGCGTAATTCGCCAACACCAAGAATTAAGAGCTTCAAACAAAGAAAAGAAAGGGAAATCAGCAAACCATATAGGAAACATCCAAAGACGTGACATCAGTTAGTAGTTGGGCATCTAATCCGAAATAGTGGTACTACGCTTTCACAATTACAAGACAAGTACAAGATGTCTGTAAATACAATATAAAGACTAAGCCTGACCAAGAAAAATTAAACCGGTAGCTCCAAACTCTACGAGCTACCCTCATCTACGAAATCCCAAGCTGCTATGCATGACTTCAAATCAACGGGGATAACTCAACTGCAATCTATAAGAGCAAAAAAGTAGTATGAGTACCAAAAATGGTACTCAACAGGGAATGGCCAACTAAGCTCAAAAGATAGCATAAGCATAAACAATAAGTAATAATGAAAGCATAGCACAAGTAACTAAACTACAGATACTAAAGTAACCATGAAATAAATAGTAGAAATAGAAAACAATGGGTAAGAAGTCAGAAATCAATGGAAGAATGCACATGGATCGCAAGTCAAAAACCTAATTACAAGCAACTAAATAAGATACCAAGTCAGCTACCCCATTTTAGGAGGACCCACAACCACAATTCTAAAGAAAAAACCTACAAGTTAACAATACAACAATAGCATAGAATAAAATATAGTCAACAATAACCTATCCGGATCCCTATAATCTCGGAATGTACAAACATGAAACAAAACTCAACCGGCCCCCATAAACAGGAGGGTACAAATAACAAACAAGTGTACTGGTGATAGGTAATTCATAGGCATGTAAGATGAGCACCAAAACCATATGAAACCATTACAATAAAACTCTAATCAACTCCCAACCCAACTAACAAGAGTGAAAAATCAATCCAGGACGCCCAACCACACAATCCATACTTAGGGTCGTACGCTGCGCAACTACAAAGAGTGACTCGGGGCATGTCAACTCCGAAGAAGATCTCATGTATCAAGGATGCCTAGACATCCATTCCATTCCTAGGGGTGTAAGCCTCCCTTCTAGAAAAAGTGATCAGAGGCGTAAATAAAACCAAAAGTTTGCAAGAAAGAGCATCGATTAGTTGGGTAGTAAAGTAAATACTAACAACAATCCAGTTGCCTTTACTATCTCAAGTAAATAAAAAACCTTGTCCCTGAAACCTCTTAATCTCAAAATTTAGTAAGTGGAGTTATACATGTGGTATGACTCTCTTTAAAACTAGTTTAGAAAATAAAAACTGAGTAAAATAGTGTCTCATCATGAACGATAGCATATCACAAAATCTATGAGAATGAGAAAACAATGTAATGTATTCCATCACTAGCATTCAAACAAAGTACTCCAAATAAAATAATTATACACTTGTTGAGACCACACTACCAAAGCAGATAGAGTAAAAACTTGGTATCCAACCGGTCCTCAAACACAACCTCATGCCCAACAATATAATCACAAGCTTAATAAAAAGATAACATCTACACCGTTAATTAACAACTTAAGGTATGAAGAAGAGATTTCAAATCAATAAAAGGGGAGAAAACTCAGGGGACATTCCTACCCCAATCACATCTCTCTAGTCTCAAACTAAGTGTAGTGTAATAACCCTAAAATGAACTAGGATGGACTAGAGCCTCATGATTGTTTCTTGAGCTAATTTGAAGTTAAACTGAGTTACTTTAGTGTTATTAGTCGATGTGTGAAGTTTGTTCAAGTTTGGAGGTCAAACGTCCAAGAATGTCCATGGCATTCAGAAGGTGTGCCTTAGATAACGCCCGTGTGTCTTGATGTGTTTAATCAAAATTGATTTGGGATGTTCCTAAGACCTATAAGACTTATTTTAGATGTTTAACATCCGTTTACGAATACATCTAGGACCCACAAGGGTCCCTAGAAGAGGACCACAACACTTAGACAAAACTGCCCAAAGCAGTGACCAGTTGACGAGCCAATCGACCAGGAGACGGACCGTCGACCTGGTCCGTCTTTTGGAAAGGGAAGCCTGCACATTAGAGAGTTGCATTCTTAACCTACGACATCCAATCTACGGGGCGTTGGTTTACAAACTGCCCGTCTTTAGGGAACCATTTGTGCTGCCTCCAAAAGCTATCTTTTGCCTGTGAAGGGTTGGGGTGTTTTGGTAAATTCATCCCAAGTCTTTTATGACCCTAGGACGTTCGTTTTAGGGTTTATTAGGTATAATAAAGTATTTCAAACCCTAAGATCTCATTTTAGACCTCTCTTCCTAAAATCCAAAACCCCTCTCTCTTAGAATTCTCTCTCAAGTCTCTTTGGAAGATAGAAGTCAAGAAGAACTTGGAGGACTGGTTGGGACGTGTTCTTCATCAAAAAAATCAGTGTCTTATATTGCATTTGAGGTATGGTATCCATCCTTTAACTCTCTTACATTCAAGGAGACCGTTTCAAAAAGATTTCAAAAAGAGTCTTCAACCCTAGTTTCTTCTATCTTCAAATCTAAATATGATCCTTGGATGAAAATGTTTTGAATGACTTAATAATAATGTTTCTAATGTTAGTTGATTAGTTTAAGGTTAGATCTTCAATTAAATCATGTTAAATCTTTTCATCTAATGTTAGCTTAAGAAATGGGTTAAATGAGTTTAGTTTTGTAATATTTGAACTTTGGTTTACTTATGTTGTTATTGATGTTTAGCTACTGCCTTAAGGGCTAATTTATGATGACTTATTGAATAAAATGTTATAGGTTATGGAATCTTGGATTGAAGGGTAAGTTGATTATGTTGATTAATCTTTAGTTATAAAATGCTCTTGAGTGGTATGGTCCACCTTCTTGGTGGCGGTGTTTACTTGAATTGTATGAATTATAAGTTACTAGTTTATTGTAAATGAAGCTATTAAGGCTTGTTATGTGAAGTAAGATGATAAATATTCAATTCTTGTTAAACCTGCCTTATGAAGTGATTTGGTGAAGTAGACTAGAGTGTATGCTTGAATAAAGTTATTCTTGTTAATTGTTTTATGAAGCTTGTTATGAGAAGTGTGTTAAGGATTATGTCTAGAGGACTTATATGATTATGTGAAATATGTAAAGTGTGTGATGTGATGAAAGAAGGTCTAAGCATGTATAAAAGTTAAATGTAAATGAAATGAAGCTTTTGTGCAAGGAATTCTCACGTGTACACACAAACTCATACTTGAATGAATGAAATGAATCTAAGTTAAGTCAAGAAGGGGAGTTTTGGGGTGAACACTATTCCTGAGTGTAGATGAAGTGTTTAGTAGCAACCTGACTAGTCCTCTTGAGCTTTATAAGATAGGTTGGAGGATGAATGCCGTTCGTGAGTTGAGATGTGTGTCACTAGTTATCCTTAAATTATGGCTTATAATAATGAGAATCCGTAGGGATTTATGCCTGGCACCGAGAGAATATGAAGGAGAGGTGGATTACACTCGTGAGTTGAGATGTTGTATTCCAATGTACCTCTTAAGATGAGTACTCCTCATTAGTAGAAAATGATTAACTTAGTTGCAATCTCCTTATCCCTTAACTATGCGCCCACATAGGTTTAGCTATTGGGCAAACCATGTAAAAGCTAAGACAATGACCGCATTCTAGCCAAGTGAGGATCTCTCATCCGATAGAGGTTAATATTGGGATTCCATGTCTAGAACTCATGGTCTATGTCGGTTAATCTAACTCCCGCAAATGTAATGAAAGTACTAAGTCTCCAAAAAGAACGTGCTACTTCGGGTAGTAGTGGTATGGGACGCTATTTATCCATTGCACTAAGTAGAACCTTTCAAAAGGGAAATCTTGGTAATTTTTATTTGAATTGATTGAACTAAGTCTCCTAAAAGAACGTATTACATGGGATAGGTGGTGGTATGGGACGCTACCTATCCATTGCACTAGGTAAGACATTCTGAAAGGGGAGTGTTGGTGCCAAGTCTTTTAAAAGAGTGTACTACTTAGGGTAGGTGGTGGTATGGGACACCATCTACGCATTGCACTAAGTAGTCCTTCCGAAAGGGGATTTTTGGTGTGTTGTTGGGTATTCTTCTATTGCATTTCCATTAAGTGGGTGTTTGTTATCCCAAGGTGAGTATGCCGAATGGAAGGAAGTCTTGAGGGTCACTTTGGTGTGTATTGAAGGAGGTAGATGTGTACTTTCTTCATGTCTTATCTTAGTGAGTCTTATGATGAACCTTGAAGGGAAACTTCTATGGAAACGATGCTTATTCCTTATTGGCAATGCTTTGGAAGTTTCACCATTTTGGAGTCTAAGTAGTTCATTGTAAGTGTTAAATAAACTTACTATAAGGTTTGAGATGTTTTTACTGTAAAGTATTCTTTTTGAGTTTAAAATTATGAAAATTCTCCTTCAAGTGTTAAGTGATGATTCTTATGGTGTTTTGCTTTTATATTCTTGAATGTGTTACTTATTTGGCATGAAATGTTATTTTACCAAAATGTCCCTTTTTGCATGTTTTTACATATGCCATACTTAGTACATTGTTTTGTATCAACCCCATACTTTTCTATACTATCTAAGTATATGTTGGAAGCAAGGTTTAAGTTTAGAAGGCAAAGCTTGGGAAAGTTCCTCTCAAGACAAAGTGTGTCCGCATATATCCGAGGGCATAACTCCTAACTTTTTAGTCTTTATGTTAAGACTTGTTATGTATCTCTTTCAAATATAAAGGGCGGTGTCCCTAAGTTAATTATGTCGTGTCTTTAAGTTTGTCTTGTGACGATGAGATTTTCTAAGTATTAATGTAGAATTCTTTTTATGTCAATTGTCTTGAAAAGTTTTAATTCCATACTAATTTTCATGTCTTATGTAATGAATGATAGTTGAAGGGATTGTACAAGACCTCAAAGGTTCAAGTACGCCCGATCACGAAACGAGGGTTCTCCATAACTTCTAGGGGGTACTTTTGGGTCGTGATAGACTTGGTATCAGAGCATAAGGTTATGGGAAATATTTTAGGGTCTAAAAAGTCTCACAAGCCACGTCTAGTAGTATCTTGGTCATTGGTGTGAGTCGCGACGCATCCATTGACAAGAGGCTATAGGACGATAGAGTTTCAGTTTCTTCATTACTCTTGAATCGTGCCATAGAAATTAACTCCATTAGGCCTCTCTCTTATGTTCCCTTGTCCGGTGGTTTTCCAAGTGTGACTGCTTGGAAGGGGAGATGTTTCTATGTTTGAGGGAGAGGAAAGGTGAGTTTTGATGTTATGATGGTTTTGTGGCTAGAAGAGTAGATACGAAAGTTAGTTTTGAAAATTTTGATGTGATGCCATTTATGGCTAGGTGTTATTTATAAGATTGGAATTGTTGTGATGAGAAACTTTGAGGTGATGTAGTTCTAAGTATGGTAAGAATTATAATGATTGAATAAAAATACTTTTAGAGCAAATGAGTTATCTTGTGATTATGTTCAATGATGGTAGAAATTCTTTAAGGTGTAAATTTGAGGAATGTTGAGAGAATGCAGAGATTTTATAGAAGTTGACGGAAACTCCCTTGTGTGACTAATGTTTCATAGTTGTTCTTGTTGATTGGTGGATGTTGTGGTGTAGGTTTATACTACGATGGAAATGTGGTATGAATATCTAGTGAGGAGGTTTTGTTCCATGAAATTGAGTTAAGTGATACCTAAGAGTTGAACGAGGTGATGTTTAAGAGAGTTTGTCTAGGTTTAATCCAAAAAAGGAAAGTGTTATGCTTAACTTGTAAGGTTGATGTTTAATCTTGATGTGCATAAGTTGAGGGTAGTGTTAGTTCCTACCTTGTGAGAAGTATAATGGTGCTTTGAAGTATGAGACCTTGAAGATGGATTTACCCTAAGTGGGGGATGAGTTGAGTAGAATAACATGTAATGTACTTAGTCCAAGAGAATCCTCAAGGGTCACTAAGTGAGAGTAGTAGTATGGGATGCAACTCTCACATTGCACTTAGTGGAACTTACCAAGTCTCTTTGGAGTATGTTAGAGTGGTATTGTCCCTCATATTGTCATGCCATCTTGTTAAAGTTGCTTGAAAGGTTAATTATTGAAATTTTTAAGCATGTGACACAGTGAAGTTTTGAATTCACTGTAAGTAATGTCCAAATTTGAGAAAATTGCATTTTTCATGAATTATGGTTTCAATGTGTCAAGAAATGAGTTTATATGGTTTTACAGTTCATATGATAACGTCATCTTAATGAATTGCTCAAAGAATGAATTTTTTTATTTTTAAAGCATATTGGCAGTGAACAAAGTGAATGCTCATTGTAAAAGTTCTCATTTTTGAAGAAAATTGTTTTGTCTTGAATTGAAGTTTCAATATGTGCAATCGTGTTGTATATGAGCATGTTTAATGTTGGAGAAGGTAGTTCTTCCATAAGAGGAGGTTAAGGGTGAGTTTTGAAGTTTGTGAAGTTTTGCTAAAAGTGCTTATGTTGCTAAGTGTTTGAAAGTGTAAAATGTGCTACTTTCTTGTTAATTCTTTAATTTTGAGTGTTTGAGCCTTGATTCAAATGTGTTATGTGATGCTGAGTAAGTCCTTGTAGTTCTTGAAGTATTATTGTCATTTGAGGACGAATGTTGTTCTAAGTGGGGGAGAATGTAATGCCCCAAGACGAACTAAGGTGAACTAGATCATTATGAGTGTTTCTTTAGTTAATTTGAAGTTAAATGAGTTACTTTAGTGTTCTTAGGCAATGTGTGAAATTCGGTTAAGTTTGGAGGTCAAACATCCAAGAACGTCCATGACGTTCGGAAGGTGTGCCTTAGATAGCACTTGTGTTTCTTGATGTATTTGAGTGAGTTATATGTGTTCATTTTAATCGTAATTGATGTGGTATGTTCCTAAGAACTAGAAGACTTAGTTTAGAGGTTTAACGTCGGGGTAAGACTCCATTTAGGACCCACGAGGGGCCCTAGAAAAGGACCCTAACACTTAAACAAAATTGCCAAAAGCAGTGACCAGTCGACGAGCCAATCGATGGCCAGTCGACCAGGAGATGGACCGTTCACTTGGTCCATCGTTTGGACATGGAAACCTTCACATTGGATAATTTCAGTCTCAACCAACGACACCCCATCGACGGGGCGTTGGTTGACAAACGTCCCGATTGTAGGGAACCGTTTGTGCTTCCTACAAAAGATACCTTTTGCTTGTGAAGTCTTGGGGTGTTTGGTAAATTCACCTCAAGTCTTTTATGACCCTAGGACATTAGTTTTAGGGCTTTTTAGGTATATTAAAGTAATTCAAACCGTAAGACCTCATTTTAGACTTCTCTTCCTAAAAGCCAAAACCCTTCTTCCTTAGAATTCTCTCTCAAGTCATTTTGGAAGATAGAAGTCAAGATGAACTTGGAGGGATGGTTGGGACGTGTTCTTCATAAAAAATATCAGTGGTTTTTCTTTAATTTGAGGTATGGTATCCATCCTTGAACTCTCTTCCATTCAAAGAGCCCCATTCAAAAAGAGTTTTCAAACCTAGTTTCTTCTAGCTTCAAATATAAATATAGGTCTTGCATGACAACGTTTTTAATGACTTAATAATGATGTTTATAATGTTAGTTGATGAGCTTAAGGTTAAAACTTCAATGAAATCATGTTAAAGCTTTTCATCTAATGTTGGCTTAAGAAACGGGTTAAATGAGTTTAGCTTTGTAATCTTTGAACTTTGGATTATTTATGTTGTTATTGATGTTTAGCTACTGCCGTAAGGGCTAATATATGATGAATTATTGTATAAAATGATATAGGTGATGGAATCTTGGATTAAAGGGTAGTTTGTTATGATGATTAAGCTTTAGTTATAAAATGATCTTGAGTGGTATGGTCTACCTTCTTGGTGGCGGTGTTTACTTGAATTGTATGAATGTGAAGTTACTAGTTTATTGTGAATGAGGCTATTAAGGCTTGTTATGTGAATTAAGATGATAAATATTCAATTCTTGTTAAATCTTCCTTATCAAGTGATTTGGTGAAGAAGACTAGAGTGTATGCTTGAATGAAGTTATTCTTGTTAGTTGTTTTATGAAGCTTGTTATGAGAAGTGTGTTAATGATTATGTCTAGAGGACTTATTTGATTATGTCAAGTATGTAAAGTGTGTGATATGATCAAAGAAGGTCTAAGCAATTATAGAATTTAAATGTAAATGAAATGAAGCTCATGTGCAAGGTGTGCTCACATGTACACACACACTCACACTTGAATAAATGAATGAAGCTAAGTTAAGTCAAGAAGGGGAGTTTTGGGGTGAACACTCTTCGTGAGTTGAGATGAAGTGTTTAGTAGCAACCTCCCTATTCCTTTTGAGCTTTCTAAGATAGGTTGGAGGATGAATGCCGTTCGTGAGTTGAGATGTGGTGTTCACTAGTTATCCTTAATTTATGGCTTATAATATTGAGAATCAGTGGGGATTTATGCCTAGCACCGAGAGGATATGAAGGAGAGGTTGATTACACTCGTGATTTGAGATGTTGTATTCCAATGTACCTCTTAAGATAAGTACTCCTCATTTGTAGAGAATGAGTTACTTAGTAGCAATCTCCTTATCCCTTAACTATGTTCCCGCAAAGGTGTAGCTATGTAAAATCTAAGAGAATGACCTCATTCTAGGAAAGTGAGAATCCCTCATCCGATAGGGGTTAATATCGGGATTCCATGTCTAGCTCTCATGGTCTATGTCGGATAAGCTAACTCCCACCAATGTAATGAAAGTACTAAGTCTCCTAAAATAACGTGCTACTTAGGGAAGGTAGTGGTATGGGACACTATTTATCCATTGCACTAAGTAGGACCTTTCAAAAGGGGAGTCTTGGTGAGTCTTTTTTGAATTGAATGAACCAAGTCTCCTAAAAGAATGTATTACTTAGGATAGGTGGTGGTATGGGACGCTATCTATCCATTGCACTAGGTAGGACCTTCTGAAAGGGAAGTCTTGGTGCCAAGTCTTCTAAAAGAGTGTACTACTTAGGGTAGGTGGTGGTATGGGACACCATCTACGCATTGCACTAAGTAGGCATTCCAAAGGGAATTTTTTGTGTGTTTTTGGGTATCTTATATTGTATTGCCATTGAGTTGTTGTTTTTTTATCCCGAGGTGACTATCCCGAATGGAAGGAAGTCTTGAGGGTCGCTTTGGTGTGTACTGAAGGAGGTATATGTGTACTTTCTTCATGTCTTATTTTAGTGAGTCTTAGGATGACATTTGAAGGGGAACTCCTACGGAAATGATGCTTATTCCTCATTGGCAATGCTTTGGAAGTTTCACCATTTTGGAGTCTAAGTAGTTCACTGTAAGTGTTGAATGAACTTACTGTAATGTTTGAGATGTTTTACTTTAAAGTGTCCTTTTGAGTTTAAAATTATAAAAATTCTCTTCTAAGTGTTAAATGATGATTCTTATGGTGTGTTGCTTTTATATTCTTGAATGTGTTACTTATGTGGTATGAAATGTTATTATAATAAAATGTCCCTTTTTGCATGTTTTTGCATATGCCATACTTAGTACATTGTTTTCTACTAACCCCATACTTTTCAATACTATCTAAGTATAGGTTGGAACCAAGGTTGAAGTTTAGAAGGCAAAGCTAGGGAAAGTTCGTCTCAAGACAAAGTGCGTCCTCATACATCCGAGGACATAATTCCAATCTTCTTAGTTTCTTTTTGTTAAGACTTATTATGTATCTCTTTTAAATGTAAAGGGCCGTGTCCCTAAGTTAATTATGTTGTGTCTTTAAGTTTGGCTTGTGACAATGAGATTTTCTAAGTATTTATAATGAATTGATTTTTATGTTAATTGTCTTGTAAAGTTTTAATTTAGCACTACTTTTCATGTCTTATGTAATGAATAATAGTTAAAGGGATTGAACATGACCCCAAAGGGTCAAGTACGCCCGGTCACAAAATGACGGTTCTCCCTAACTTCTAGGGGGTACTTTTGGGTCGTGACAGTTTTAAGGGCTGTTAAATTATTAATTTAATGTGTGAATGAGTTTATGTGTCAGTTCGGTTGAGTTAGAGGTCAAACATCAAGGAAGACCAAGACGTTCAGAGACTAGTCATCTATGTGCTTGTGTGTGCCTATGTGTTATGATGAAAGCTAAGTGTGTCTTTTGAGGTCTAAATCAGTAGTGAGGACCCTAGAACCTAGATGACCATGTTTTGGGTTTAACTTCTGCGTACGACTACCCGAAGGACCCATGTGGGCCCTTGAGAAGGACCCTATCTCATAGCTAAGAAGATGCCAGGCAGCGTAATTGACGGCTTCAAACGACGGCCAGTCAATCAAATGATGGCTCGTCAGTATGGGCGTTGACCAGGCCTGCAACCTTTTGAGCCTCTGATCCAAATGATGGACCCCCATTGTGTGGCTTTATTCCTCTGACGGTCCATCGTTGTGGGCGTCGAATGGGCACCTGCAAAAGCTGTTAAGTTGTGGCGTACTTAGGAGTGAGTTGGTAAATTCACTCCAAGTCTTATTTATTGCATGGACGGTTGTTTTAGGTGTATTTAGTTATTTTAAGAATATTAAAATGACTAAAACCTCTTTTAGACCCTAATACCTAAATCAAAACCCTTTCCCTCCCAAGTTCTATCCAAAACCCCCATGAAAGCTTGAGGTCAAAGAGCTTGGGCTATGGATTCCAACGGATTACTTCTTCATTTCTCTTGGTGTTTCTTCTAATAAGGTATAGATTCTTATCTAAGGCTATATCACACCTTAGATCCAATATCAAAGTGATTTCAAAGATTTCAAAGTTTATGAAGAAGTCCAATTTTAAGTTTAAGTCAGGGTTTTTTGCATGAAACGTTTTCAAATCATTAGATATGATGTTATTGATGTTAAATTGTTTTTCCAATTAAAATATCTATTAACCCTTAACCTTCTCAAATCTCTATATTTGGCTTATAAAGTGGGTTAATTGCTTATGACCTAGTGTGGACATAATTGAGTTTAGTTTATGTTGTATTTTTTTTATTTCTATGGTTAATTCTGCTATTATATTGTTAATTGTTGGAGATGTTAAGGAATGGTGATCTTGTCTATTTGAAGAGTTAAGTTGACCTAAATTCCATTACTAATGTAGAATTGATATAGAGTTGATATTATGTGGTACGGTCTACTTATGGTGGCGGTGTTTACTTCTTGTTCTTATTTTGATAATGTCCTTGTCGGCATTATTATGTGAATTTTAGTAGTATCATGTTAGGGTTTATGTGAAGGTATAATGTGATGTTTGGTATATGAAGTAATGTGACTTTGTATAAGGTGATATGGCTTATATGAATGCATAAAGTGAAGTTATTATGTTGGATATGTGTGGTCTTGTGTGATGATAATAATGTGAAGGTGTTTATGTGATATTGAGGTGATCTTGTGTAAAGCTATGTGATATGTTGAATGAAAGCATGTTCTTCTAAATGTTGGTATGTGATGATGATAGACTAAGAAGAGTCTTTATATGCTCATATGGTGTCTTGTTTGGGTAGATCTAGTTTTCCCTACTTGATGCATAAAATTTATGTTAATATGATCTCTTGGCTTGGTAGGCTTAGACATCCTATTCATGTATGAATGAATGAAAGTCTACGATAGGTATACCTAAAGTAGGTACCCTTCTATGAATGACTAATGTGAGACCTTGAATATGATAAGAAGGTCAAGAATGTAAAACCTTGAATATGAGAAGAAGGTTAAGAATGTAAAACCTTGAATATGAGAAGAAGGTTAAGAATAAGACGCCTTGAAGCGGCAGGCCTAAATTATTCCCTTCTTGAGTGGAATAATGGACTTAGAGGTAGGTTGGCCGGAACGACATGAAACTATTTTAGGGAAGTCATAAGAGCTATCCTAATTAACCTTGATCTGTAGACCCTTATGGACCCCTTATTGTTTATAGTATTTAGAGTTTGTAGGACTTATAGATGGCACCTTCTCAAATACTCTTATGTGAATGAAATTACTCTATGAGAAAAAAGGCAAAGCACCCAGTGGATATGCTTAAGGGAGTATCTCTCAACTAGGCTAGAGTACGAAGAAAGCTTTTGATGTCCCCTAAGACATGTGCCTACAGAGGAAGTTTCCTAGTTCTACCCTTGGAAAGTAGAATACATTCCATGGTGTGGGGTCTTTGTGACACCAGATTCCATACCTAGTACGGTCTATGTTGTTTATTTCCTATTCTCATCATGTGGGATGTGCACTCTAGTATTGGGTAGGTTCTACAACGCGTAGGTAGTGGAATGAGACTCTATCTACACATGGAATGAGTAGTCTTTAAAAATACTAAAGTGACTTCCCTAGGTCTTCCAAGACCATTATGTTAAAGTCTCTTATTTGACTAGTTGTCTCTTAAATGGTTTAAGTGAATGAAGTTCACTTAGTTAAAGTATGTTGAATAGAAAAGTTCTTATCTATGGTAGATTTAAAGATCACGTAGGTGTGCTTGAAGAGGGTGTATGGGCGACCTCTTCATGTATTACTTAGGTGAGTCTTAGGTAGAGAGTCTTAATGGTGAAAAGTCTTACTCGATGAATATGGAATTAAGTGTTATATGTTTATGTTAGCTTAATATGTCTTATATATTATTGTTGACTTGTATTATGTCTTTTAAAGTCGTATGATGAAAGTTTTTATCAAAATGTCATGAAAGAATGTTTCTATACTAAATGTCTCTTTTTGCATGTTTTCCATACTTGGTGCATTAAATGTGCTAACCCCTTCTTTTCCCTTTTTGACTAATGTGTAGGGATTGGAGGTAATGGTATGCAATGGATGATGGATAGATTTCTAAGGGTTAAATATGAAGTTTTTGTGAGTCCCCATTGGTTCGAGGACAAGACCCACATGTTCCTTTTATGTATTTTTAGTCTTTATTTCAAGTCTTGTATGGTCTTAGTCCCAAATTTTGTACTCTAAAAGTTTTAGATAGTTTATGACACATACATGTTGTAGAGTTAGATGTTTTAAAGTCTTCTCCTTGCTTATTAATGAAAGTATTCTTCGTGTGTGAAGAAAGTTTTAAATTATTACTTATTTTGAGTACCGTATGCAATGAATGATCCATGAGGCTTGTATGAGATCTCCGAGAGGTCGATTACACTGTGTGACGACTGGGGGTGCTCTCGGGTCGTTACATGTAGCTATAACTAAATCATGGCTACGACGATTCACCAAGGTCAAGAGAGTCAAAGTATAACGAGCACTCATAAATAAGCCATACATAGAGAAAATCATAACTAGGAGACGATACAACACAACCTATAACATGTAATATCAATCCTAGTCTAAGGCAACCAAAAATCAATCCTAACAAAGACAAGCAAGATTATATACTCCACAAGCGAAGCCACAGTCTAAACTATGGATCCCAACACCAATAATAAACCCAAATCTCCTACAAAATCAAGAAATGATGGAATAACAAGAGTAATGATGAAAACCAGACAAATACCACCAAAAAAGACATGAAATATATACTAGAAATTATCTAAGAAGTTTAATCAAGAAAGTAGACCGAAGCCTATCTCAAATCCAAACATGAGCACTTTAAATCCATCACACATGAGCTATCCACATGTGAAACGCTATCGGACACCGCCAAATTATCAATCACAACATAATTACGGAAGTTTTGACATTAAAATTGTAACAATGAGTAATGGACCCAAATTTGAGTCAAAACAAGAATATGGGACCCAGACAGGGAATCTTGAAACTGAATCCATCAAAGGTCTTCAACTATGCCTTAAACATGTGTTTCGAAATCGAACACAATCTTAGCCTCGAAAATAGCCACAACAAAAACAACAAAATTAACAAGAAAATCAAACAAACGCAGTAGCTTTGAACTCAAATGAATTAAGGTTCCTTAGCACATTTAAATAAAAAACCAAGTAGTCACACTCCCAATTATCATACAAGACTTTGAATCACTCAAATAAAAGCTTGGGTGAGGTGAATCGCCTCTTGAAAATGAGGGCTAAAAGCTGAAATTTCTTGATATAAAATTAAAATTGATTGCTAAAATTAGCAATACAGTCACTAAAAGTCTGCACCATATATGAGCACTTTAGCTTGTTTTCTCCAACTCTTAATTCTCCGACGGGGTGCCTGGGATTCTTACAAAACCCTGTGCATGCAAACAAAGTATGTTGCTTCATCAAATTTGGCCTTCTAAACTCAACAAAATCATAGAAACTCTCATTCGAGGTAGTTTTGATGGAATATGGGTCCCACACCCAAGTTATATTTTAAGCTAATCCCCACAAAAATGTTCAAAATAAGACTGAGAGCTTAAAAAACCACAAAAAATGTCATTCTAGACAAATCTCGATATTTCGGAGCTAACTGCGCTGATGAAATTCTTGTCTGAGCACATTTACCAAGAATTTTAACCAAATTTAACCCTTGGTTAAAGCTTCAAATTTTAAACAACTAAGTCACAAACTAACACCAGAAGTGTCTGGGCCTGAACCAACCATGCCCCTAACTTAAAATGGTCGTTCCATAGCTGATGAAACTGCTTGAATTGCATTCTGAGTCTGTCTTCCTGATATTTTGATTTAAGTTAACCATTCAAGTCTAAGACTCCAAAATAGAGAAACTTGTACAATATCCAAACAAATGACCCAACGACCAAACTGTCAGTCTCAACAATTTATGAATGACCTGTGATCACAAACAAATAAAATAGAGACTCATTACAACGAATTACCTAAATTGATAGTAGTACTGTATAATATAAAAATTTAAGCTAGAAAATTGTATTACTTGTATAATTATTGTAGAATAAATGAAGTAGTACATAAGGAAGAACCTGAAAGTTCTAGGTGTAATATTGATGATATGCTAGAAAATTATCTTAGACTTAATTCTAATGAAAAGAATGATTTTTTGATGAATATTATGATCAGGAACGGAAACTATTAAGGATGCATAAGGCAAACCTCAATTTTTAGAATTGTGGTGGAATCGCGTCAAGACATTTCCAAAACATCAACCGGTTGTTCGAGGTGTTATTTAAGCATCTCTAGTAACTTTGGAGGGTGCTTTTAGTGCAAAAAGGTTTCAAACTATTGATCATAGGTATTTATTAGCATCAGACAACTTAAAGATATCAATATTGCTTAAAGATTAAATCAATGATGAGCGAAAGAATTATGGGCGTCCAAATTTACCTGCCCAAATTGGAGATGATATAGACAAAATATTGGTAGATTGTAGTGATGATGACATTGATGCATTTAAGGAACAACCACAACAACCAATTCCAAATCATGTTGCTAGAGAAATATTACAAGATTTAAGACAAGACTTTTATGAAGGCTTCATATATTAGTATGATAATTCAAGGTGTAATTCAAAAAGAACCCTTCCTAGAATGTGGATGCGTAGATTAGATCCTCTACTTATATTTGTAACAAAAATTGTACTACTCTATTTTTTATTAATAAAAAATAGGCTATTTGTCTTAAAAAAATTATTATTTTCTTCAACTTAATGCAAGTATTTTTTTTTTATGAATTTCAATTTTCAAATGTTTCAAACTTCAAACTTAAGTTATAATTTGAAATTCAAAAAGTTGAAAATTGAAAGTCTTATATACTATAAACAAAAGTTTCAAACTTTATTAAGTTAGTTATAATAGATTTAAAATTTTAAGACTTAGGAGTTTGAAATTTAAACTTTAAGAGTTTAAAATTTAAATTTTTAAAAAATTAGTAAGTTATACTTTTAAAAGAAATATTAAATAAGTTATATATTTTGAAATCTTTTCAATTGAAAGAATTCAATATTTAATTTAATTTATTTCCTAAAAAGGGGAGGAACCAGAATTCCGGTCTATTTCCGATTCGGTTCAATCTAGGTATGTACTGGTCCAATAGACTTTCTATTGGTTGATGCTGGTTTCGGAAAAAGTCCAGTCTGTTTTCCCTATTACGTTCCCTTGCCAACCTTACTTGAGTCTATCACTTAAAATTTAAATGGGTTGGGTTGGTTATCGATATTTGGGCTCATCTTTTACACCCTAATTGTACGTCATTTTAATCTGAGAGTTTTAAAATAATATATACTAACAACATATAGAAATTAATCTTCATATTTATTCGGATTGTTCTTTTTATCGTTGTTGTTTGCTGCAGAAAGAGCATGGATTCTCAAAAGGAGTGACTTTTTGAGCAAAAAATTGAATTTAATTCAAGTATAAGATTGCAATCTTCAATGAAAAATTACGTGGATAAGCAAACATATAGTAATTAATTAGTTAATATAGTTACAATTTGCCTTAATTACAATTTGCAACTATTTTTAGTTAAAATTACGCGGCTCAATGTTTTGTTTGTATAATTCACTAAAACAATTCTTTGTTTGATTTGTATTTGTATATGACATTGATTTCCTTTGAATGTTCAGTTTTATCATCAGATACATTCAATTTTTTTTTTGTATAACTTTTTAAAGTTTGTATAAACATGTAGTTTTGAAATCTATTTAATGTTTGCAGAATGTAATTTCTAGTACTGTTAAAGTTCATATGTTGGTGTTTGTATAAATTCATTATTTCGAGTTTTACGGGTAAAATAACTCAATTATACAAATACACACAAATTATACAAATGTACTTGTAATTATACAAATGATGTGGGAATTATACAAACAAAGTTATAGCTACAGCTACAACTACAACCCGCAAATGTGTAAACTATAGCTAAGAATCCTGATTAAGTTTAGCATAACAACTATTTGCGAAATTTCACCATTTTTTTTTATTTTCTTCAATACTATTTTCATATGATAGTGACACCGTCAAATTTTATTTCTCTTTTTTGGTAAGACTTATAGTAAGTTTATTTACCAAGTATATAAAAACTATACCTAAGCTGCAGTACTCAAATAGATTATTTATCATCAAGATGGTTAATTTGACATACCTAGCATTTGACTAAAACACAGTACAACTAATTTCTAGATTTGATACATATACTGAGTTTTAAGAAAAACAATTACATTATCTTTGTGTTTGGTAGTGAGCAAAATATATTTTCCAAACAATATTTTTAAATTTTTAAATGTTTGATTGGTTAAACCTTTTGATAAACATTTCACTTAGAAAACAAGTTTCTTAAAATTGTAGAAAATAACTTGCTTGATGACCATAACTTTGGGACCAAATCAATTTTTTCCTATAAATATATGAGCCCTATTCATTGTAAAATCACCCCTGAGAGAAATAATAAGTTTTATTTCTTCTCTCTACTTTATTTTTCTTATTACTTTATAGTTTCATAACACATTATCAACATGAGTGAAGGTTATGTTTGAAGAATTAATAAGGTATTTTTATTCTTTTGCTTTTTAATGGCTACTCTTACGAAACTTGAATTTGTTGCCCTTTATAGTTCGGCAAGAACTATCATTACATGGTTGTTATATTATGAAATCCATCTTGATGCAACACGTTTTGGACACCCCATAAAGGATGAAAACAAAGCATAAAAATAGAATTATGCAAATGCAATAATATTTTGCATCATTATCTTGACGAGATTCTAAAAATCGACTATCTCATACTTAAGGATCCATTTGTTTTGTAGAGTTGCCTGAATGGATCATACATCCAAAGGCACAATATGATTGGATGAATGTAAGGATACAAAACTTTAAGTCTATACATGAATATAAAATTGTCATGTTCAGAATCATTTCCCAGTTGAGACTATGTGGAGAAACGATTAGTGAGACTGATATGATGGAAAATATGTTATCTACATGTGCTCCTGTAGCAACAATATCAAGAGAGAGATTTCAAAAAGTATTCTAAACTAATTTGTCATCTTCTCGTGGCTGAACAAAATAATGATTTAGTAATGAAAAATCATGAGAATCAATCTGCAAGATCTGAATCACTTTGTGAAGTCAATGAGGCGTACACCCACTGTGACATTCTGCCGTTGAAAGAATTAGAATTAGAAAGAAACAATTTTTTGAAAGAATAAATTTTGATATTATTTTGCAATTTATGCTAAGTATGAGTTTTGATCAACTTAGAACGACCATATCTCTCAATACATAATGAGTTAGGTTGTCCATAAGATATCATATAAAATATCTTTCCAACTCCACTATGTTTGTTTATTATTGAGCTTGTAAGAGGGAGATATGTCCGTTTGAAGTTGGGCTGTCCAGTTAAGGTAAGTTATTCAGATTTAATAAGGGTATTTTGGTCTTTTCTTACCCAATAAACTAAAAATGAAAACTAGTAATATCTAGGGGTCTAAACTAATTTGATTTATTTTTACAAAACCAAATTTACGCTAGGGTTTTGAGAAAAGTTCAAGAAGAGGAGAGAAGGGGAAACAAGCGCTCCTCAAGTTCTTGAGGATTTTCGTTGCTGATTTCACCAAGGGTTGATCCCTAAGCGGTATGTGAGTTCACATAGTGTTGGGTTTTTTCATCCATGCATCAATCATGATTAATTCAGTGCAATTTCGTTCTTGAAAAAGTAAAGGATTTGAGTTCTTGATGAGTTTTGTTGAAGTTTCCTTCAAGATCTTGATTGTTGAGGTTTTGATGTGTTCTTCAGATAATCATATGAGTTTTTAGGTTATTTTTAGTAGATTCTAGTACATTAATGTACGATAATCGAATCTAAGTGATTGGGAAGAAACCATTCAATTCTAGGTGAATTAGTGTTAGAAAATGAGTAAGAGAATTCATCATGTTTAATAGGAAAAGGGGGGTAGGGCACCGCTCCACTCAGTACACGATGACTTTACTTTTGTAGTTCAGGCTCTGGTGCCCTGCACCACTCAGTACGCCAGGGTTCCCACTTCTTCTACACTTTCCCTATTTTTTCCGCTTGAGTCCCCTCGAACAGTACCTATGTTTTCTATGATTTTAACACTCTAAGGTACATCTAAAAATCATGAGATCATAAATAACATGATATAATAACCTTCAATCCATATTCAAATTCAAGGTAGATCTAGGATTTAAGTTAACAGAGTTACTAGAATCTTTTTCAAAGTCGTTTGCAATCGTTTTAAACATGTTTTAAAGACTTAAGCTGAGTTTGAGAAAGAATAAAGCCAAGTTAATATATTAAATATTATGTATGGGAAATAAGTATTTCCAAAGATTAAATATTTTTATATTTAAGATGCGACGAAACATTGATTTCCAAAAAGAGTTTTAATAAGCAGTTTTAGTACCATCTTTTGTAAGAGAATGATCTTTTTGAGTAATAATATCAAACAACAGAAAATTCAAATATATGAGCTTGTTAGATTTTTGGAGTAGTATTGGGCACCGATACTGGGACGAGTTCAGATACCTCAAGTCTACATACAACATGTAGTCAACGTGGGTTCAAAGGGTCATACTTTTTAGATGATTTCTTAATGCTTTATAGCATAGATTAGTGGATCCACTTAGTAGTAGGTTCTATACACCGACAAAGAAGAGGACAATTTTATAAGCGTGGTCTAGACGTTGTATCATCATATCACTCATAGTGATGGTTAATAGTTAGAGAATCCCTCACATAATTACTTTTGTTTTCATATACAAAACTAAGTTATTATTGAAATTTGTTGAGTTAAGTGGAGATAAGGTTAGCTTCTTCAATTCCCTGCCAAGCTTATGTCTTGTTTAGATTTCCCTTCACATGCTCGTACCTTTCATGTATTGACACCATTTGACTTGCATTCGTTGTTCTAGTTGAGCTTTAGAATTCTTGGTGAGCCTGCTTGCTTCTAGAGGATCTCCTTTATCATTGTTTTTGTCATTTCAGTTTGTTAGGATAGTCGGGGGTCTCATCCCGACATCTCTCTTAGTATTTAGATGCTTCATAGATTGTTAGACATTATTAGTTCACGAGTCTTTCAATTTTCAGTTGTTTTGTTATAAGACTTGAGTTGCTTCATTAACTAGTTGAATATTTCCTTTACAACATTCTAGTCTATATCATGAATTTATCTTTGTTGAGTAAAGTCTTTCGTTGAGTAGTATGCCAGGCCAAGGGTTTGTTTGAGGCCAATAATGGCTCTTTAGTACCATTCCATCCAAGGGTGTAGGCTCGGGGCATGACAAACTTGGTATCAGATCTAGGTTTCAAAAATCCTAAGGAGTCTATGAACTCATGTCTCTAGAGTCCTAGATATCGATGTGAAGCACACCACATCTATAGTTAGGAGTATGTAAATTTTAGGAATTATTTCATTTCTATCATACTCATTTTGTGCGATTGAGTTTATCTCTATAAAATTTTCTTTCTAACTCATGTTAGCACGTAACTTTCAGATCATGCCTCTACGATAATCTACCCTAGTTCATCCCGCTAAAAGAAATGTCGAGGATCAAGGGTTACTTAATGCACCGGAAGTGCAACTCCAAGAAGAGGTCACCTATGTTCAGTTCTGTGAAGGTTTCTGGATGTTGATCTAAGTTGTGACCAACCAAGCTGGGCAAAAAAGAGAGAATTGAGAGGAAGTATTTGATACTTCCAAAACCTAGGAGATTTTAAAAATGAATCCTTCAAGATTCATTGTTCAAGCATCATTGAGTATCCCGAAATCTTTGTAGAGGAATTTCATAAAGTGTTTCAGGTTATGAATTTTGTTGATGTTGAGCGGGTGAACTAGCTGCATACCATTCGAAGAGTGTTTCTATAATCTGGTTTGACAAATAGAAGAAGAGTAGAGCTAAGGGTGCACCAATCGTGAGATGGATTGTGTTTGTGAATGCCTTCATGGGGATTTTCTTTCCCCCGAGCTAAGAAAGGAAAAGGTAAGAGAATTCTTCACTCTTAAGAAGATTGATGTGAGTATGAAGGAGTATAGCCTTAAGTTCACCCAACTGTCCCGTTATCCCCAAGAGATGGTTCCTGACATGAAGAGCGGGATGAGTTTGTTTGTTGTTGGATTGTCTGGTAGCTATGCTAATAGGGGATATGGACATAGCAAGGTTGATGATACATGCAAAATATGTTAAGGAAAATAAGCTGAGAGATAGAGAAGAATTCTGAAACAAGAAGGCTAAGATCTGAAATGAGTCCGGACAATAGAAGATTAATGCAAACTAGTCATCTTTCCAACACAAGAAAAAAATCCTGCTCCATCACATACTAGTGCACTTGCCCTAAGGAACAAAGATGAGCTCAATAATTAGAATTTAAACATTTCAGAGCTGGAATTGTATAGTATCAAGGTAGTGTGACACAAGGAGGTGATGAGACTCCTACATGTGCTAAGTGTGGTAAGACCCATTCAAGTTTCTGTCCCGATGAATCTACTAGTTGCTTCAAGCGTGGTCAAGAGGGTCACTTCATGAAAGATTTCCCTAATAACAGGAAGGGAAGTCGAAATAGGGGAAATAAAGCCTAATCTTATTCAGTTGCTCCTCCAGACAAAGATTCACATAAATGATCTACTTCATGAGCATACAAAGGATCAAAGAATTTATACGATATCACTAGTTGCCAAGACCAAGAGAATTATCTAGATGTTGTCACTGGTACGATCAAAGTCTTTGATTATGATATTTATTCTTTGCTAGATCCTAGAGCGAGTCTATCTTTTGTGACTCCATAAGTTGAAATGAATTTTCATGTTCTTCCTAAGGAACTTCTTGAGCCTTCTCTGTTTCTACACATGTTGGTGAGTCTATTCTAGCTGAGAGAGTTTACCGTGATTGTACGATTTCAGTCAATCACAAGAACACCATTGCTAACTTAGTTGAGTTATATGTGGTAGATTTCGATGTCATTCTAGGTATAAAATGGCTTCATGACTTTTATGCCTTAATTAATAGTAAACTTAAGTATTACATACCAATTTTCTAATGAGATGATTATAAAGTGGATGAGTATTTCATTAGTGCCTAAGGATTGTTTGATTTTGTACCTTAAGGCCATAAAGTGAGTTTCCAAGGGATTACTCTATCACTTAGTCCGGTTTAATGACTCTTGTGTTGATGCACCACCTATGCAATCAGTTCCAGTTGTTAGTGAGTTTTCAATAGTCTTTCCAGTCCCAGAGTCCCTCCTGAGAGAGAAATAGACTTTGGTATAGATGTTCTTCCAGATACTCATCCTATATTTATTCACCCATATAGAATGGCTTCAGTTGAGTTAAAAGAGTTAAAAGAGTAGTTCAAATATCTTATTGAGAAAGTTTTATTATACCAAGTGTCTCACCTTGGGGCGCACTGGTCTTATTTATGAGGAAGCTAAAAAAGATGGTTCTCGTAGAATGTGTATAGATTACTGTTAGGTAAACAAGGTTACTATAAAGAATAAGTATCTCTTTGATCAACTTCAGTGTGCCACTTGTTTTTCTAGATAAACTCTAGATTAGGCTATCATCAATTGGGAGTAAGAGAAAGTGATATCCCTAAGATAACTTTTAGGATCCGTTATGGTTATTACGAGTTCCTAGTTAAGTCCTTTGGTTTGACTAATGCTCCTACAACATTCATGGACCTTATGAACAGAGTATTCAAGCCTTATTTAGATATGTTTGTTATTGTATTCATTAATGACATTCTAATCTATTCAAGGAATAGGTAAGATCATGCTAGTCATGTCAAAATAGCTTTCTAGACTCTAAAGGATAAGGAGCCGTATGCGAAATTTCTAAATGTAAGTTTTTGCTTGAGTTTGTGGCATTCCTAGGCCATTTTTTCAGTAATGGGATTTGAGTTGACACTAAAAAGATAGAGGTAGTGCAGAACTGTCCTAGACCCACATCCCCAACTGATATTAGGAGTTTCTTGGGATTGGCTGGTTACTATAAAAGGTTCGTCGAAGGGTTCTCATCTATTTCATCCTCGTTTACAAAGTTGACTCACTTTCAATGGTCTAAAGCTTGTGAGAAAATGTTTCGTGAATTGAAAAAGTGGTTGACTATTACCCAGTATTTACCTTAACAGAACGTACACAAGGTTTGGTATCTTGTGATGCATCCAAAGTTGGACTGGTGTATGTATTAATGCAGAATGTAAAGGTTATAACTTATGCTTCCAGAAAACTTAAGATTCACGAGAAGAATTATCCAACACAAGATCTAAGTTGGATTTTGTAGTATTCACATTAAAGATATGGCATCACTATCTTTATAGTGTTCATGTAGATATTTTCACCAATCACAAAAATCATTAATATGTGTTTAGTCAGAAAGAGATTAATCCTAGATGGAGTAGGTGGTCGGAATTTACTCAAGTGTTATGATATGAGTATCCTATATCACCCAAGTAAAGCTAATGTTGTTGTTGATTCCTAGAGAAGGTTGTCAATGGGTAGTACCTCTCATGACGAAGAAGATAAGAAATAGTTAGCAAAAGATGTTAATTTCACGTATCATGACACTTCATCCAATATTAAGTGTCAACGATAGTTAGTCAGTAATATTAACCTAACAAAGTGAGTTGGAGTCGAGTTCCATGGGAGTGGTACATACTCAAGAATCAATAGGAACGCATGAATAAGCTCAAATCAATCAAAGGTAGGAACATTTACGAATAAAAACAAGTGTCAAATATCAAGGGTTTTTTATTATTATAAACTACAACAACAAATAACATGAATATAACAAATATAAGACGAGTTCTTGCGATGTGATTGATTATGGACTAAGTTAGACAAAGGGGTGATTGAAATTAATAGTAAATAGTTGTAAATAGTGAATAAGCTAGACTTTAGTGGGGATAAACTTTCTCTAAAAAATTTACCCCGAATCAAATTGGTTTCTCCTGAACACCAATAAGCAGTAACTAAGAACAACCTTTGTTTTAGTTCATTCACTGTCTCGAGCTAGATGTGTGGAAAAAGGTTTGTGATTCACTCTCTCGGGCTGAACCCATGATAACACAATACCCACAGACCATCAAATCAATAACCTTGATTTTAAAACCTCTCTATCGAGAAAGCCAAAAGCACGACGGTAGATTTGTATTTGCAACTACAACAATTTAGATAAAGACAAAATTACTGAATGAAATCGCTTTTAAATATCATTTACACTATCAATTAACAATACCCAACATCTAAATCAACCCATAAATACATAAACACACCCCATGAATTGGTATTTTAAATAAACATCATTAAAAGTTAAAATTTTTACCAAATTATGTTTCTATCAACTGGGTAAGATTAGCATCATCTCGACAAAGGTCTAAGATGAAGAATATCCAAAACCCACATCTAATTTCTCAAAAATGGAAATCTTCAAATCGTCAAAACTAAGGAAATATTGTCTCCAAAAACTAAGTTCTAAGCTCTAAACTTCAAAATTGAATTAAAATTCAATTGATATAAAAACTAGATACTAAACTATGAATTTCAAAATGTATTTATAGTCGCCCAAAAATGTGTTGCGACGGACCATTCAACGCAGTATGTCGGGATCGCCAATCCACTCGGTGATCCGCCCTTTGGTCAATTCCATCGCCTTTCTACTTTGACCTTCAACATCTTCTAGCTTTGTAACTTTGGGTAATTTAGCAATGCATCATGAAACCGTTTGGCGAATTGCTGACTACTCCTTTATATCGTCAACTTGATTTTCTCCTTTAAAACTGAGCACACTTAAATATTAGGAGAGACCAGGGCGTTTCGGCGACTCGCCCAATGGGCCAGGCAATCCTCAGACCTTTATTCCTTCGTTCTTTCAGTTGCCTTGTTTCTTTTTGCTCAATAGTGTTCATGCTTTGTTCCTTAATCTAAATGCCTGAAATTCAAGGATTTACATCGGTTATTGTCACAAAATATGTATTTGAGGATACTAAATCCATTAAAATAAAGTCTTAAATAAGTCCAAATTGTGAAATCATCAACACCCCAAACTTAAACATTTGTTTGTCCTCAAGTAAAACTCAAGTTCTACAGTTCAAAAAGGATGTCTCAAATGCTACACAAGACATAATCATGAATGCAAACAAAAAGACTCAACTTACTCATGCAAGGATCAATTGTGCTCTCAGAGATTCCAGTTGTGACTCATCGTTACCGGAGAATTTCAAGCTCACACTATTTGCTTCAAATGTAAGTTCAAGCTCAACAAAGGTAATAAAATTTCCTCACACAGAATAATTCCGTATCCGCACACAACGGTTCTACGATTAAGAGTTCAGGAATCAAAATGCAGTGTTTACACTCATAAAGATGAACACAATCCATGGTTTCACCCATAGATCTGCCGGTATTTTCCAATCAACACTTGATTCAGCTCATCAAAAATCAAAAAAGTTTTTTGAAGTCTTGTAATATGGCTTAATGAAAAGGTACGCTCATTTAGACTTAGTGAACTGTGCACAACACTTTCTTTCCTCTTTTTTATCATTCCCATTCAAGTTTAAAAGTCACCAATTATTCATCTTCCATGGACTATTAGAAACCTCATTTATTTTTGCATTTTCACAACTTTATTCCACAACTTTTTTATTCTTTTTATTTTTCATTCTTTTCTTCTTTTTCTCTCTTCATTTTTTGTATGTTGGGGTTCCATTTGTTTTCCTAAACCATGGGTCAAAAAGGGACTTATTTGCACTTCTTGATTTACCTTTTCCAATAATTTCACCACACTCACAAGGTAGGCTAACAAAAAGAGGTATAACGTCAAATTGTTTCACACTCTTCAAAGTTTCTTAAGATCTTTTTAAGAGGTTGCCTCACTTAGTTAAACGGACCAACGGGGAAAATTCTATGTGTCATCACATATGGTTCACGGTAAGCACATCATACAAGGCATTGATGAAAATGTCAAACAAGACTCCACACTTTCGCTACTGTGCAATTTTTATCATAAGAGACTCAATTCGATACTTGTCCAATCACAACGAAATGCAAAGAGATCACATATTGTCTATGCAAGTTCATTTAGACTCATAGTAACCCCACATTCATTTTTGTTCGATTATGAGCATCATTCAAGTCATCGATATTGATCAAGACCGAGAATCAAATTTGCAAAATAATAGCCTCATTAAAACACAAGCAAGAGGTTAAAAATTTATTGAGAAAGGTCCAAAAAATCATTTATAATAAAAAAACAAGGGGACACAAGCTCAATCTTCCACAAAAGAAGTGTAAAAACACAATTATATCTCAAAAACCCAAATATATACACAAAATATAAGCCACAAAAGGCCACAAAAAGTGGACCTCACCCTACCACAAATAAAGTCATTTGTCCTTAAATGCAAATGAAAGAATATATCCACAAGTCAAAATAAAGAAAGAACGAGAGGGAGGTAAAGAAGGGATCATGTCTAAACAGTCACTCCATGTGTCTGGAGCATCACTGACCAGAGTCACCTCAGAAAGAACAGTAGTTGCACTAGGATCAACCAAGGGTGTATTTGTTAGAGAAGCCAGTGCAACTGCATCTACCATTGCCTCCTCAATCTCAGTGAGGCCCTCATACGAAGCTTCTTCAGCACCTCAAGCATCTTTTCATCCGTCTCTACCTCAGACTCGGGATTGGTTGTCTCCTCAACTCTAATATCATCTCTGGTGGTAGAAGGAGGAATATTAGGTACATCTTGGATGTCACCATCACGAAAATCGTGGACATGTCTATGGACTTCAGCTGATCCACACCACTCTTCAGTACGTCAATAGCGGCCTTTAATGTTGTTACCTCTTTGGTCCCTTTTGCCACACACGCACATGGCTATCCTCGCCACAAGGGAATCAATAGTAGCACTTAACGGTGACATACTATCAACAAGGGAAATATGAATCATGCTTGGAATGGAGGCCTCGAGTTTGGCAGCACAACGATCAACAGAATAGGCAAGCTGCCCCATTCAAAGTAATGTATCCTGAGTAAGAAGGGTTCGAAAAAAAGCAATAGAAAGTCTAGGAAGGAATGCAGCAGAAGAAATAGGGGCATCAAAAGGTACAACATAAGAAGTAACTGAAGGCCCATGGGGTGGAGTAGGCAAAGATATCGATGCCTATGCAGTTAGTGAGTTTTTATCGACATCTGGGGATGAGTCCAATCGGCCTGCCTTTTTCTGCTTTTTCTCAGCCTGGTCCTTTAAATATTTAGCCTTTATTCTCTAGATATCAGTGCATCATGTGAGAATATTTCCACATCCTTCTTTGCATCTCTATGTACCCGAGCCCATCTGCACAACTCGGTGATCAATATCGGGAAAGAAAGTGAGGTCAGGCGCTTCTTGTCCCTCATGACCCTGTCATATGCTATAGTGATCTCCACATTTATCCTGGTCTCCTCTATGATAACTCAGACATACTTCCTTGGCTAGGTGGAGGATTGACTCATTTTGGGACAATTTCGATAATGTTGTTGATGAAGCCAAACCAAAACCTTGTAGCAATGTTAATATCCTTCTTTTCAATCGGTACTCCAATATCTATACACTTGGGAGTATGGACTGGTACAAGCGAGGCCAACCATTTTTTCATATTGTGCAGAGTCTTGTCCAAATCGGATGATGGAACTCGTCATCAATGTCATCGGGACAATCCAGGACAATCTTAATAGTCTCACTATCACACTTGACCTCATTATCTTGGAAACATACATGGTCAACCAGTTCAAATGGTGTTTCCTGCTTCTTCCTTTGTGTTTTCAAGGCCCCATAAGAAGCATAGAACTCGCATACCCAATTTGGAACATATGTGTCACAAGTCTTGGTGAAGATCTAGAATTTATAAGACTTAGGAAAGCTCATAATCTCTAGGTACCTATCAATCACCCCATTAATGAATATACGTTTCTCCTTAATGGTAGTCCTCAGCCCCTCAGTTTTTAATCTTTTCATCAACTTGGGAGGAGGAACCTATATCGGAGGAGCCAAGACTACATCTTGTGTTAGAGATGGTGTAGGAGAAGTGGTGGCCTAACGAGTCTTGATCCTAGACAGATCATTTATTCTTTTGGACTGCAACTCTATCCTCTGTGTTGCTACTAACTTATCATTTTCAGAAGCTACAAATTTGTGCTCTTTGTTCTCACCCTCACTCTCACAAGTAGTGAGGTGGGTGGTATATATGTTGTCAGTGTCGGAGTGGACTTCCAGTGATGCTGGTGCTTTCCTTTGGACTTTTCTCTTCCCACCAGTTGTGGGAAGTTTTGTGGTATTGGCCTTTGATGTAGTTGCATCCTGATTTAGTGTTACCCCCTTAGCCTTCTTTCGGGGTAGCATGTTTCTACCTGTAATTTTTGGTTTAGCCATGTCTGTAGAACAACGGAAAGATTTAGAAACATTTCAATTAAAGGCACAGAAGAATAATTGTAGACAGACTCGCCGAATCACTTTGGCGAGCTAGATCGGGCTCTCCAAAAGGATTGACTCAAAATTCTCAAAAAAAAAAATTGACAAGTCGATGATGGGAAGGAATTTCAACGAGTTGTCGACATCCTTTGGCTAACAAGGATTAGCCCATCAAAAGCTACAATGTAATTTAAGCTATAGAGGCACAGACAAAGGGTGATCAAGAAGATTTTCGGTGAGTTGCCAAGTACTTTCGGTGACCTCAAGCTTCCCGCCAAAAGTTATAGAACCAAACTACTCAATCAACATGAAATTAAAGGCGAGATGGGGAACTTCACTGAACCGCCGAGCGATTCGGAGAGCTCGACCAAGCTGGCTAAACAACCTAATGTGCCTACTTTCAACCCAACTTCTCTAATTCAACCCCGCAAAAAAATTAAAACATTTACTACTCAAATTATAACAAGACTCATAACAACCATTACCCTAAATACTCAAAATTCTCTCGGTTTTGACAAATTTGGCCTTTGACAAATTTTGCCCTTAAACATGATGTCACCTGCTCTATCATTTGACAAATTACGTCATTTGGTAAAATTTTGGGTTACTTAGACATCACCTAACCAAAATCAACAACATGAAAGCACAAACCCCAAAAGATTTAATTAATTTTAAGGCACCAAAATTATGGGATTTCAACATTCAAAACACTACGGGCAAGATTGTCAAATTAAAAACAGGCATTCAAACATATTAATCCTATTAGAGAGGCCTAACACACTTTAGCAAGATAAAACCATTTCAAATGAGTACAAATTCGATAAAATAAACTTGGGGTTGTAAAAACCTACCTTTGATGCCGATTAATAAAGATTAAAATGCTAGGGGGAAAAGTAAATCCCAATCAGAGAATAAATCAACCACTAAAATACTTTAAAAATGGCAAATTGTAGAAACTAATGAGCAGGTTTTAGTTTGGGAAGTTCAAAAGTGAGAGAAAGTGAAAGAGTTAGAATTCTTAACCTTTAGCCTTTTAAGAACCATCCAGTTCTCACCCATTCGACAATATTATTTGTGCTTGCCGACCCACTTGGCATGTTGTCGAGTGTTCACTTACCCCGCCATGTTTTATAGGACCTCCCGTTAATCTAGGTTCCAAACGACGGACAAGATTGTGAGGTCGGTGATTCGCCAATAATTTCCTGGGCTCATCGAGTTTTATAGACTCCAATTTAAAGTTATCTTGAGTCCAACGATAATCTAGGTCGGGGTTGCCGGCCTCTTCGGCAATTTTTTGATTGGACCCTTAGCTCGCCAACCTGAACTTTTCAAACACTTTCCACACTTTGACCTGCACAATCAACACACCATTATTTCAAACTTAACAAGAAAGAATAGAAAACTTGGGTTGCCTCCCAAGCAGCATCTTAGTTAAATTCCCTCCACAACACAAGTCCGCCTTCAAATCTTATTCTTGGGGTTGTACATAGTGTCACTAGGCAATGATACAATATATGACACATTTAGGTCACCAACTTCTTGATCGACATTGAATGGGAGGTGATTATATAGCTAAGGGTCGATATGTCTTATTTTATCTCTTTCAAGATCTTGTCTGACCTCTCCACTTTGTTGACAATACGAGAGAGCATATCCTTAGATCAGTCACCTTCAAAATACTTTGGATTTTAGCGCTTTTGAGGATGCACATATCTATCCTTCTCCCCAACCTTCCAATTAGCATTCTGATCCCTTCATTCTCAGTCACGATCCTTCCAACCTTTGCTACAACCTTTCCTTGGGTAGTTTGAACGATAGCCACCGCCTTGGTTGGCTAGGAAATTCACCTCTTCATTGTACAAAGCTTCAGACTTTACCTCCTCAGGATTAGCACACCAAACACCCACGAAATTAGCACCTCGAGGCGTATCCACAATAACATCTTTAGACAAAATACGTTGTGTCATGATCGTGACCATGTTCTGATCCCTTTCTTGTTCTTTCTCCATCTACTCCTTGGTTGGTATAAATGTGAGAGAGGAGACTTGGTCTGCACGAGTATACCATACTCGATTGCTGGTAGTCATGCAATACAAAATCTAAGTTGCTATCACATAAGGTTGCTGCATCAAACCTCTCACAGAAAATTGGTCAGCAACACCCTTATTTACTGAGTGAAGAGTCCGGTAAAAACATTGCAGCAACACGTTGTCAGGCAAGCCATAAGTTGGGAATTGAAACACCAACTTCTTGAATCACACCCAAGCTTCATGGATTGGGTTACCTATTAGACGCTTTAAGCTATGAATGATGTCCCGAAGAGTCATCTTCTTTGAAGGAGGGAAAAGCTCACTTGAAATGCGGTAACCAACTCCTCACACGAAGTGATTGATTCACATATCACTATGAGGAAAATAATCTCTAAGGAAGGAAAATATGGTCCTATAAGGTCCAAATGTGATCCCAAATAGTTTTTTGAGACAAGAAAAACTTGATCGCCACCCGTCCTAAAAAGATTCTTCGCTAAATGGTTAATTGGAATGGGTTCTTTTAACTGGTCACTAAATTTGTTTAGTGACGGCATCAAAGTTGGTCGCCAGAGTATATTTAGGGACTACATATCTCTTTCCAAATATATATGATCTTCTTCCGTAAAAACTAGTTATTTTCTTGTCGTTAAATCCTTTAGAGACTAGCAACTAACTCGTCCTACATTACTCTTTAGGGACGAGCAACTACCTTGTCCTAGATAACTTTTTCTTGACGAGCAACCAAGTCGTCCTAGATTGTTTTTTGAGACAAGCAACACTTTATCCTAGATGAACCTTTAGGGACAAGTAGTTGTCTCATCAAAGATGAAATTTTTAGATACAAGAAACTATCTCTTCTTAGGTGAACTTTCAGAGAAGAGTAGAAATTTTGGTCTCTAATTGACCACCAATGATTATGGATCTTCATTTCACAAAAGTATTATAAGTTCTACCAATAAATATAAGATTGTTAATAAATATAAGATTTTTACGGTAAATTTCCATAAAAAAGGCTCATATAAATATAAGAATAAGTAAACATTCAATGGTGTTAGTTTCAATATTTAATTAACAAATTTTTTTAGCAAATTAACAATATCCCGAGGTAGACTATGATTTCTTGTCTTGCACAACTTCCCTAAAAAAATGATAATGGTCCTGTGCATCTTCTAAAGTTGAATCTTGACTTGTATCTTCATTCTTCGCAAAAAAACTCTATAAGGGGTTATAAAGAATATCAACAAGGTGCAAGAACGTAAAAAAGTTGATTAAAAAAACGTTGATGACATGCAATCACAAAAAATCCAAATATATGCGGAAAGCACAAATTCAGTGACATAAGCTAGCACAAATGGAGAAATTCTCCACCAAGAAGGATATATTATGTTTTAGGGGAAACAAGTTGTTGCACAATAACTAAACAAGCATGATATATATCATTATTTCAACTATAAACCAACAGGTTATAATTGTATCAACGGAAACAAACAAGTTATCATTGTTTTTTTCTCGAAATAAATCCTTGTAAGAGTCAAACAATCTCAAACTGTGCCTGTATTTATACGAGTAGAACATTCAAAAAACATACATAAAAGAGGGCAATGATCTGTTAAGAAATTCTAATGATACAGGTTAAGCGAGTTACTTGATCTTCTAAACCAAATCAAGGTGCAACTCAAATCTCTTTTTTGCTTGAGTTTAGGCCAAGAGATTCTTTATATGGATGGGAAACCTGATGTGCAACAGAAGTAGATATCGAAAAATTCTCTTAATAACCCTGAGAGTGATGTCAAAGTTCTTCTTGCATCGATAAAAGCCTTTTCAAAGGGATAAGTCTTATAGGGTCCGAGAGATTCTGTATATGGCTAGGATGTTATTACTGTGAGGCTACAATGTTGTTACTGCTTCTCTCCTGATATTTTTATCTTGTATTCTTATTCTTAGTGGACAAAGCAGAATTTATATATGGTTGAATATATATATATATATATATATATATATGGACAGAGATTTTGTATCTGGTTGAGTGTAATGGTTCTGTCACTTTATATGCTAGCACACAAGAAGCAACAATTCCCAAGACATCTAATTGGGTAAAACTGAATGCATATCAGGTTTTCAATTTTTTTCTAGGGAAGAAATGATGCAAACATTAAAATAACTCAGATCACCTAAAGCATTTCAGATGTGGTAGCTATTACTAATATTGTAGCTGTCAAAAGGCTAAAACTGAATGGAAATTAGTTTTACAATATCTATATAGAGAGGAAATGACACAAACATTAAAATAACTCAGAAGATATGTATAAAATAACTCTATTTTATCAACAAAATCAGCACTATCCCAACATATGTATAAAGATTCATATATGTATAACTTTGTTGTTCTCCATATATAGTTATATATTGGTCACAGGATTTTGTCCTGCCAACAAAAGTGATAAAACTCATCAAACAAACGTGTAAAACCTTTATGTGGACGGGTGGAGTGGAAGTCACAAAGAAAGCAATGATAGCATGGGATAAAGTGTTTATGTCTAAAACATTAGGTGGACTTAATATTCTAGGAATTATTGTATGAAAATTTAATCGATTCCTTAGACACACACAAAACGCTATAATATGATTTATTTACATATAATAATTCAATGGTGCTTTTGCAATTACTAATTTATTTTAGTTAAATGGATTTTTTTTTTAAGAATTAGTTGCACGTGGCATGCTCTGTTAGTCTTTAAAGGTAAACAATTGTTCACTTGTAGTTTCGAATAGATTTCTCGAGTCGAATACAAATTCCTATAACTTCTCTCTGAACACTGTCTTAATGCATAACCTGTGAGTGCCTCTATTTAATAGTAGTTCACTATTTTGTTCTCTCTGAGGACTAATCCCTGTTGTTTTAGGATCTTGTCACGCTAACTTTAATATACTTAATAAGATCACCAGCTAATCTCAGAGAATAAAAGTAATTCAAACAAGTATTGTTACTCGAACAAATCAAACATAGAGAAAAATAAAAAACCAGGTCCCAAAAAAGGAGGCTTACGTGAAACTTGAACAAATAGAAAATAGCTAACAATGCAGAAATTTCCAAGCACCTTTTCCCTGTTTTCAAGCCAACTAGTGTTTTCCTTGGTCTAGTTAAAAGTGAGCAAGAGAAATACCCTGAATATGGTAGGTATCCTATTTTTTAGATTCTAGAGTTGTGTTTTACACTACTTCCTTGCTCAAGTATTACTAGTCTTTCACGATAGATAGATGTTCCTTACTATGCGTGCAACTGAGAAGTTAAATCAACAACAACTTATGCATTGGATGGCTAAAAGTTTGGAAAGATCAAATCACTATTTTATTCCCTAACCTCTAGGAACATTGCTATTATTTTTTTAATGTAGACTTTATTTTTTCACTAGCATTGCATTGCTCAATAACATATCACTATTCACATCATTGATGTGGTTTACAGAAGGAATCTTACAGTTTTTGGATGATTGCAAGTTCCCCTTAACTACAGTACTTACTGAACTTGATGCTGCTAGAGTTTACTCCAACACAAACAAACTTTAGGTAACTTTTATATCTGACTCATTGTACTTCATATCATCTCTTGTTTCCCAAAATATTTCACATCTGCATTTAGTTGTAATTCATATGCTCATGCATTTCTTATTATTTCATAATACAAATGCTATCATTTCTCTAAGAAAGAAAGGTGAAGTAAACAAAGGTTGTTCTCCCGTGTTATTAAAACAATGTTAGTCTTTGATATTTGTGGACATTTTACCTTCACAAATATATGTTAGAACACGTACAATAAGAAGAGGAGACTACTAACAAAGTTTGCTACAATTCTGAGCATCTATAATTGTTTGACCAGACTGGACTTAGCTTTTGCTATTGGATATAGAGTTTGTAACAAACACTTTTATGAGGAAATTCTTATCTCCAGCCAACACATTGTACAATGAATATCTAGTTCATGCATTTTTAAGCAGACTATAATCATGTACTAATGTGTGATAATTGTTGGATTTTTACCTATGTTTCATTGCCATATTCGTGTTGATAATTGCTGAGCCTGATGACTTCAAAACGTTGCAAGAAAGTTCAAATCAAAGGTTTCTCTCTTGTCCAGATCTAGTGAACCAGATTCTTTTTTTCTAGATTTGTGAAACTGGCATATGCCTTTCAATTGTAGATAACGTTCATTTTTGTAGATATTACAGAGTAAAATCTTGCAAAGCCCTACCTAAGTACGGTTGGTCTAGAAAAGTGAAAAGTTTATGTGGTTATTTTTTCATGAAGTATTTTTAAACTTCTTAATATTAACTATTTATAGTTCATCAGCTTCAGGCCCAAACTAAACTATAACTTAGTTCATTAAGGACTGATTCCTTCATTTTTGGAATCATATCACTCTACAAAACTTAATCTTCTCTAAGAAAACGATCAACAACTAGTCTAACAGAACAAGAGTTCAAAAAAGAAGAGATATAACTCAAACAACACAAACAATAAATCGACTTTTCAGAAGAAATCAAATCAACTCATAAAAGTGGAGGAATACCTCAACTTCGAGTGAATAGAAGATAGATATTGAGTGGTGATCAGTTCTATGCAGGCCTTCACTGTTCTAAGAAAACACAAATATTTGGGTTGTGTTTCCTGCTAGGAAGACTGGTGCGTTTCCTGAGATCGTTGTGAGGGAAGATTGTTTTTAGGGAAGATGGTTTCTAGTGTTTTTGATTTCACAATACTTTTTTTCTTTTAATTTTAGAATTTTGATCGATCAGTAGACTGATCTTTTAGGAACCTAATTTTGATGAAAAAATATAAATTTTTTTAAACATTTCAGTTTCCACCTTTCAAGATATATTCCTCAAGATCCCTAAATTTTTACATGGGACCAGATACTACTTTTTCTAGAGACCAAATTCATTTCCTTCTAAAAAATACACTAAATTAAAGACCGAAACAAAATTTCGTCCTAATACATCAACTATTAGGGAAGATATTATTGACTCATCCATAAATATTGGTCTTAAATAAAGTTTTTTCTTGTGTCAATTAGCCAGCCGCTTACATGTTTCTCCCATCAAAGAGAATGGGAACAAAGTCAACTAGACCGATCATGAGAGATGTTCTTGAAGGAGAATGGTCCAAATACATCCACGAAGTTTCTAATATGGTCGTGGGGATCCTCATGAGTCAATCAATTGAACATCCCCTTAAATTTCCAGAGCTGCAACATGGTACTTGTGATGTGAAACATCGCATTCCCTTCGGTCGGAGGCAAGCGAATGACACCATACCCCCATAAAATGGGAATAATTAGCATTACGCTCGTTGACATCATTGAGGTTTCCAATGTCATTTTGATGGCCTTCTTAGATATCATTTCTACCATTTACACTCATAGTACCTGTTTCAAACGTACAAACAATTGAAACAAAACTAAAATTAAGTACAACTATCAATAACAAGAAAAAAATCCAACTTAATTAAAAATTCTCAAGTAAAACCACTCCTCGGCAGTGGTGCATTTTGATTTCACGCATCAAGACAATTCATCCAATACTAAGAACCAATGATCATTTGTCAGTAAAATAACCCAACTAAGTAAGTTGAGGTCGAGTCCAAAGGACTGGTATGTACTCAAGAATCAATAGAGAAGCATGAATTAGCAAATCAATCATTGGTAAAAGCATTTACGAATAAAATCATGGTTCAAGTTTAGGGTGACATATGTTTCAAATATCAGTGGGTTTGTTTGTATTATCAACTACAAAAACAAATAACACGAAAATAGCAAATATGGATACGTGTTCTTGGGATATGATTGGATTATGGGCTAAGGTGGACAAATGGGTGATTCCAATTAATAGTGAATAGTTGTAAATCAGTTAATAAGATAGACTTTAGCGGGAATAAACTTTGTCTCAAACAATTTACCCTAAATTAAATTGGTTTCTCTCGAACACCAATGAGCAACAATTAAGAACATACATCGCTTTAGTCCATTCAGTCTCTCGAGTTGAATATGGGGAAAATGGTTTAGGATTCACTCTCTCGAACTAAACCCATTACAATCCAATACCCACATACCATAAAATTAATAATCTTAGTTTTAAAACTTCTCTCTTCAGCAAGCAAGATTAGGAGGTACAGTTGCATTGAAATTACAACTCTTTATAATAATCCACAATTACGGAATGAAATCACTTTTAAACAACATTTACACTATCAATTAACACTACCATAAGTTAAATCAACCCATTATCACATAATCACACCCCAATAATTGGGGATTTATCTAGATTTCATAAAAAGATACAAATTATTACCAATTTATATTTCTATCAATTGGATAAAATTAATTTTATCTTTACAAAGGTCTTATATTCAACACCCACTTCCAATTTCTAGAAATTACAATCTTAAAAGCTAAGGAAATATTGTCTCCAAAAACTCAGTTGTAAGCTCTAAACTTCAAAAGTTAATTAAAATACGATTGATACAAAAAGTAGATACTAATTTAAGAATTTAAAAATTTATATGTAGTCTCCCAAAAATGTGTTGTGAAGGAACATTCAGCACAATAAGTAGGATCGCCAATCCACTCTGCGATATGACCTTTAGTCAATTCCATTGCCTTTTTTTTTACCTTCAACATCTTCAAGTTCTGTAACTTTGGAAGATAACACTACATCACTAAACCATTCGGTGAGTCTCCGACTGCTCATTTCTATCACTGACTTGATTTTTTCATTCAAGGATGGGTACACCAGAACATTAGGCGAGACCGTATCCCTTCAGCGACTCGCCCAATGTGTTAGGTAATCCTCAGTCCTTCTTTCCTTCGTTTCTTATGCTACCTTGTTCGTTTTTGCTCAATAGTGTCCATGCTTTGTTCCGCAATCCAAATACTTTAAATTCAAGGATTTACATCAGTTATTGGCACAAAATATGCATTTGAGGACATTAAATCCATTAAAGTACAGCCTTAAATGAGGCTAAATTATGGACACATCATATGTGCATAGACTTGCATAATTAAGAGTTTGACTAATGGGTTCCAAGGAAGGAGGAGTACCTGTGATGAATGGGTCTGAATCGTCACTAGATAAATATCCTATTTTTCTTGAAATTAAGGCAAATATTCATAAAAAAAATAATGGCTTTTGAACAAGGGGGAGATGGTATGCTGAGGTATTAAGGTAAATTATTTGGTGGATGAACTCCAACAGAGGATCATAGAGGAAGCTCATAACTCTAGATATTATACGCATCTGGGTTCCACGAAGGTGTATCGTGACTTGAGAGAAGCCTATTGGTGGAGTTGTATGAAAAAATGTATTGCGGAGTTTGCCGTGTAGTTTTTAAATTTCCAATAAGTCAAGGTAGAGCACCAGAGGCTAGGTGGTATAAATCAAGATATAGAACTATCAGAATGGAGGTGGGAGATGATCAATATGGATTTCATTACAGGTTTACCATGGTCGCGCATGTAACATGATTCGATTCGGGTAATTATAGACCGGATGACTAGTTTAACCCATTTCTTACCGGTAAAAAATATCCATTCAGTAAAAGATATGCTAAGTTATATGTCCAGGAGGGTAGACAAACTTCATGTATTTCCGTTGTCCATTATTTCAAATAGAGGTGCACAATTTTTGAAGTCAATCCAAAAAGGTTTGGGTTCAAAGGTGAATTTGAGTACTACTTTTCATTCTCATACTGATGGTCAAGTGAGGCACTATTCATAGTGTTAAAAGATTTGTTGAAGACTTGTGCGATTGATTTCAAGGGTAATTGCCTCTCATTGAGTTTGCTTATAACAATAGTTATGATTCTAACATCCAGATGTATCCTTATGAAGCTCTTTAAGAGAAAAGATTTAGATCTCCTATTGGATGGTTTAAATTTGGTGAAGTTGGATTGATAGAACCACACTTAGTTCACCAAGCTATGGAAAGGTGAAGGTTATTCAAGAGAGACTGAAAACAACACAGAGTCGTCATAAATCCTATATAGATGTTAGGAGAAGAGACTTAGATTTTGAAGTATATCATTGGGCATATTTCATGGGTGTTATGAGTTTTGGTATGAAGGGGAAATTTAGTCCCTGGTACACTAGTCATTACAGAATATTTAAGAGGATTGACAATGTGGTATATGAGTTGGAGCTACCACAAGAGTTAGCAGCGGTTGATCTTGTATTTCAAATTTTCATGTTGAAGAAGTGTATGGGATATCCTTGACTTCTCATGCCTACTAAATATATTGGTAATAAATATAGATTATCTTATGAGGAGTTGCGTGTTCAGATTCTAGATCACCATGTTCACAAGTTAAGAACTAAGAAGGTAGCATCCGTCAAGGTTCTGTGGAGGAAAAAGTTTGTTCAGGAAGATACTTGGGAATCTAAGGAGGATATGAAAATAGATACCCACATCTCTTCAAAACTGGAGAAATTCAAAATTAAGGTACTAATCCTTTTCCCTAGAATTTGTTTTTAAGTTGGCGTGTTGTATTCATATTTTCTTTGTTGGGTATTCAAGATTAATATTAGATGTTACACCCTTAGTCTACTTAGAGGATCTCATTCGAGGATAAATATTTTCAATGGGGAGATATTGTAACATCCCAAAAAGAAATAGAATTAGAAAGAAACTATTTTTAGAAAGAACAAATTTGGAAATTTTGGCAAGTTATGCTAAGTATGAGTTTTGGGTCAAATAAAAAAAATAACTCTCATTAAATTATGATTTAGGTAGGACATAAGATATCAAAATGAAATGTCTTTAAATTATATTTCTAATGCCACCGAGTTTGCTGATTTTCGAGCTCGTATGATGGATATATGACCGTTTGAAGTTGGATAGTCCAGTTAAGGAGAGTTACCCAACTTTAATAAGGGTATTTATGGTTTTTTCTTGCCGAATTAACTTAAACCTAAAATTGGTAATAACAAAAGGTCTAAACTGATTTGATTCATTTTTACAAATCCAAATTTATGCTAGGCTTTTGAGATAATTTCAAGCAGAGGAGAGAAGGATAAAAAGGCAATCGTTCGTCATGTTCTTGAGGATTTTCGTTGCGGATTTTACCAAGGGTTGGTACCTAATAGGTATGTGAGTTCACATAGCATTGGGGTCATTTAGCCACGCACCAATCATGAATAATTCAGTGCAATTTCATTCTTATAAGTAAACATTTTGAGTTCTTGATGAGTTTTGTTGAAGTTTCCTTCAAAATCTTCATTGTTGAGGTTTTGATGTGTTCTTCAGATAATCATATGAGTTTTAAGGTTTTTTTTATAGTATATTATTGTACATTAATGTTGGGTATTCGATTCTAAGATTGGGGATGAAACCATTCGATTTTAGGTGTATTGGGGTTAGAAAACGAGTTAGACAATTATAGAATCTCTTTAAAGTCTTTTGCAATCGCTTTAAACCTATTTTAAAGACATAAGCATTGTTTTTAAGAAACATTAGATCAAAGTTCTTTTCCTTAAAATGATACATGGGAACCAAGTATTCTCGAAGAGTAAATATTTTCAAAATCAGAGGAAACACCGATTTCCAAAAGAGTGTTCATGAGCAGTTTTAGTACCATATTTTTAAGAGAAAGATCTTTTGAGTAATAATATCAAACCATAGAAAATTCAAATATTTGAGATATTTGCATTTTGGGAGTAGTATTGAGCACCGATATTGGTATGAGTTCAAATAACCCAAGTGTACATAAACTAAGTAGTTAAAGTGAATAGAAATGGTCATACTTTTTAGATGATTCCTTAATGCTTTTTGACATAGACTACTAGATCCACTTAGTTGTAAGATTCATACCTCGAAAGAGTATATGACAGTTCTAGCAGCGTGGGCTGGATGATGTATTGTCACATAGCTCATTGTGATAATTGTCCGTTAGAGTATCCTCCATAGAATTACTTGGAGTTTCTTATACAAAACCAAGATATTATTGTGTCTTTCAATACACTGAGTTGTTATATACATGTTTTAAAAGTTTTCATTATACTACACCTTTATTTCTACTTTATATTGAATTGTGTTGAGGTGAGTAGAAACAAGGTAAGTTTCTTCAGTTCCCTCCCAAGATTATGCCTTGTTTAGATTTCCCCTCACATACTCATACATTCCATGTAATGACACCATTTGGATTGCATATTTTATAATGCATATATAGATAACCAGGATCAGCATCTAGCGCTTCGTTGCTTCAATTGAGCTTCAAAGTTTTTGGTTAACCTCCTTGCTTGAGGATCCCTTTAATTATTGTTTGGTCATTTTAGTTTGTTAGAATTATCTGGGGTCTTGTTGTAATATCTCACAACTAGAAAAAACTAGAAAAGACTTCAAAATCTAAAAATACTTATTTTGAAAAGAATAAAAAAATGTAGAAAATCAGTTTAAGTTAAAAAGTGAGTTTTTGCTCAACTTCGAAAGACCACAATCCTAGCTCATGATGAGTTAGGGTTAGTTCTAGATATAGTTGGAAATCCCTTAGAATAATATTTCCGTTGTATTCAAGTTTTCACAATTTCGATATCTTATGAGTGAGTTATGCCTTTCAGAAGTAGGGTTTTTGGATTAAGAGAAGTCCAATCCGAATTTGGGAAGGGTAAATTTGTCTTTCCTTACATAATTAAATTAATTTGTTTTTATGAATTTATTGGGGTAACACAAGACCTTTGTTTAGTTTAGAAAAATACAATTCACACTAGGCCATGGAGAAGAGAGAAAATAATAAAAAAAAGGAGAGATATCAAGGATCGCTAAGAACACTCAAGCTTTGCACGTGAAATTCGTTAGGGGTGATCCCTAAAAAGGTATGTGAGATAATTGTGTGTTGGGTTAGTTCACCCACACGCCAATATTGTTTAAATTCAGTGAATCTAAGTTATTTGAAGGTCAAGAAAGTGAGCTCTAAGAACGTTGTTGAAGTTTACATTGAATTCTTGATGGTTGTGTTATTGAAGTTTTTATTCATGTTTACGGGTTTAATTTCGTGTTGAATATATTGTATATTGATAGTACTAATGATCCCAAGTGTTTGGGGGAAAGAAACATCAAAGTTAAGAGATTTTTTATTTGAAAATGAAGGATAAAAGTCTAGAACACTAAGGATAGGGGTTAGGACGCCGCGCCTATCAGAACCCCAAAGAACAATCTCTGTTCATATGGCCTTTGTAATACTCCGAAAGTCCATGACCTAATCTAGAGACTCACATGTTGAAATAAGGTTGGTAACACTGTTTAAGGCCTAAAATAATGCAGATAAACCATTTAGGAAGTTTTAAAGTTAAAACGTCAAGGAACGTTTGTGACGTCAGGAGACTAGTGAAATAGAGGTTAGTGTGTCTTTGCATGTTTCACGGTGTTTTAAGATTTGAAATTCGATGAAATTTGGTATTAAGGTGTTAAAAACGTATTAGAGTGATTTTATGGTCAAAAAGTCTGGGTACGACTCCTCAAGGACAACCCTAGGGGTCCTTGGAGAGGACCCTTGCATTTGACATAGGGTGCAAAGTGTGCATCGACGAGCCCAGACGATGAGCCATCGTCTGATCAACGAGGATTCGATGTATCCGTCATTCAACACTTAGACATTTTATGATATGTTCAAAAACCATGGTATTTCTTGCCAATGACTGTGTGCAGTACGATGGGTGTAGGTGGGCATCGACTGACCTATGGACCGTATGTCGGGGTCTCGTAGTTCAAGTCTGTTATGGCTGGTCAGTTTTAAGTGGGGTCTTTATTTAGTTCTTTGATTAATTAAGTGTTAGGGGGTGTCTAATTAAGTTAATTAAATAACTATATAAAGACCTAACCTTCATTAATCTAATCTAACTCACTTTAATTCCCAAAACCAAAATCCTCCACCTTCTCATAATCTCTCTCTCCCCAAAGAAGACTCCATTGAAGATCAAGGTCAAAGGTCTTAGGGATGCAAGAACTTCACTTTCTCTCTATAAATCTAAAAGTATTAACAAAGTATGGGAACTCTTCATCTTTGTGACTCATTTACCCAAAGGTTTCTTTCAAATTGATTTCCAAAAGTTGAGAAAAACATGAGATTCATTCTTAATCCGAAATTGATGTTTCAAATTGTATTGTTCTTTATTTCTGTTGATTCTTATGGATGAAATATGATGTATTATTTGTTAGTTAGGGCAATTCTTGATGTAAACCTAGTTCTATGGAAGATATCATGAATTGACCCTATTTCCTTAACCGTAGGTTAAGGATTGATGTTGAAATTGTTAGTGATGATGCAATTGACTTAGATCTTGTGTTAATATCACATATGGGGAGCATCCCCTAGACGTAACCGGAGTTGTCGTCCTCATTGAGGACTCAGACTATCCGCTTAGCTTACATCATTACATTTCTAGGTTAAAATGCGGAAATTTTAAAAACCTTTCTATATCTATGTTGAGGTTTACATAGACTTCTCGCATACACATAAGATAGTAGTATCGAGTATACATAGACCCTTTATTTAAGAAGATTTCTTAGTCTTGTACTTTTATTGCACATAGACATTTAAGATATGACATAGTCTTAAAACAGACGTATCATTTCTTAACCATCTAAAATAAGTGTATAGCAATTGGGCATATCTCATACTTTAATGTAATAAAGCCACATATATGCTATACAATGTTTAATATTCAAATGAAAAGTAAAGAAGTAGAAGTCTTATAACTAGAACAACATCATAAACTTTATAGTGGCATTGCCCTCGGAAAGTGAGGACCTACACAACTTGGATGAGTGAGAATTCCAAGTCTTCCTTCAAAGTCATCTAAAAATCCCTTCAACGACCAGGACCTTAAATGTTGGGGAAAAGGAAGACAATAGGGTTTTACACGACTTCTACTAAGTATGAGACCATATGCACGCACATCATAAAATCATGCTAAAAAGGGACATTTGATTAAAGCATGCAATTTACTTTGAAAAGCGTTATGCACATTAAAAAAGACCATAAGACATATTCATTCAGTCAAAATCATGTACATCACAAGACCATCAATACTAAGTCTAGTCAAGCCAACATACATATCATATAATTGAACACTTAGTCAAGATAACTCTATCATCAAGTTATAATAGCAACAAGAATGTATAAGAGTTCATTACAACATAACCAAAGCAAGACAATTACCCATTAACCCTCATTAAGTCAACTAGTGCAATTACCAAGCAAAGACCCATAACCTTACTCAATAAAGTAACCCAACAAGAACCATGACCAATAGCTAACTTCACATAGTATATCATTTAAGAGTACACATCATCATACTTTAACCATGGAGACCAAACACATATCCATAAGTGAAACCAATCATCATATATCATCAATGTGCAATATCATCATATACTTACCATGTACCATTATAAGAATATACATATATAAGAATATCTTCCTAAGACTTCCCTCAAGGCTAAATAGTGCAATGTTTCAGGTAGAGTCACATATCCCTACCTAGACTAAGTTAAACCCCTTAGGTTATCCTAGTTTGAGTTCATTCCTTTAGTTCATTTTACCTTTTGGGAACATCTTTCCTTAACCGACATAGACCACATGAGTTAATTTGGAATCCAGTGTCATGGAAACTTACACCTAAGGCGGACGGACTACTTGCCAAGATTACCAAAACATGAACGTAGCAGCTACGGGATCCACTATCTAGTATTCCTATAGGGGAAACATAATTCAAGGACTAAGAGATATAGTTGGGACCCTCTTTATGCTACATGCATTATAGTATCCAATATCATGAGTATATTATTTATCCTACCTTCCCTATGTGGGAAGGGACACTCCTCACACTAGTTCACTCGGTGCTAAGCTAGAGTCTCTTTTGAAATGTCATTAATGTCTTCATTAATCATCAACTTAATTTAGGTCATAGGTTCTATCCCTTGTATAATCATCATCATCATCATAGTTCAATAAGAATTGCATGTGTATTGTTCTTTCAATACATTTCATATAAGTGAGGTTAGCACATTTACATAGTCACATCATAATAAGGCACATTGGTATGTTATCACCATCCTTATAACATTTAAATCTTAGCCAAAAACTCACAATTCATAGTTCAAGACATTTCAATGCAACATCATACCAATCTTAATATAAAGTGTACTTCAATGCAACATCATTACTTAAGCACAAGTAACCATAATCTAAGTAAAGAATAGGGATCACAAGACTTACTCAATATTCTTCACAATGCCATCATCAAGGTGTTACCATCAATCTCCGAATTAACCCAACAATGGTATAATAAAATCATATATTATTAAACAACACAATAACAAGACCAATTGAATCATTATACAACAATCCCTCACTAGTTCATAGCCTAGAATTAGAGACTTAGATCATGTTTATAGTTTACTTCACCATCTAAGTCAATTAATCAAGAACTAGCATGGTAGGACTATAATTCATATAAATCTATTAATAAGTTGGCAGAATAACATCATAGAATAGTAATTCACACAATAACCAAGGCAATTACATCAATACTAGATAGTTCAATTCAAAATCACAACCTAGAATTAAGGGGAATAGGTTATCTTCTACAAACGAGACCAATCCATAAATAATTAATATAATATCTTCATGATTCATCATAGTTTAATAAATGCAATTCAAAGAAATCATAAACAAATCCAATTGAAAGATCAATTTCAAAATTGGAAAAGACCACCACATGAAAACACATCTTGTTAAATCAATTTGAAGGAATCCTTTCGGAAAAAAAGTTCCAAAGGTGAAAATAATATCATACCTAAGTATTTTATGAATATTGATGGAGAACATTGGGTGATTTCAGCCCTATAACCCACCTTGACCTTGTCTTCTATGGTGTTCTTCAACATGGAAGAGAGAAAGAAGAGACAAGGAGAAGAATTTGTGTTTGGGAATCATGAGAGTTAGGTTTCCTTAATTAGGTTAGGGTATTTATATAGGTCATCAAACCACTTAATTATGCTTCCATAGGATCTTAAATAATTAAATAACCACCGATTTAATTAATTTAACTAAACTAAAGAAGTGCAGCAAAACCAGTCCCTCACATACGACTCCCCATCTACGCCCTCGTTTGTTAATCGACAGACCAAGGGACCAACTATCCTGTTGGTCCATCGTTTGGTTCAAAGACTTGTCAAAACAGGCCTCCCATGGATTTTGGCTATGTTTTCATTGACGGTAGCCATCGACGCCCCGTCGATTGGCCCACGATCCATTGTTGGCACTAGTTTATGCACACTGTCTTTTGACAACTTTTTATCAAATTGCAAGGGTCCTCCTCAAAGACCCTTGATTTGTCCTGGGGAGTCATACCCACAAGTTCGACTACAAATAACTCTAATACGTGTTAGACACCCTTCCACCAAAATTCATCATTTTCCGACTCCTGAAACTTTGACAAATATGCTAAGGCATAATAGCACCTCATTGAACTAGTTTCCAGACGTCATGGAAGTTCCTTGACGTTTTGATTTATAAACTTTATAAATGACTTATATACATTAAAATTTACCTTAAAACGGTGTCTAAACCTTTTGAAACCTATGTTAGGCTCTAGAACATGTCTTAGACTTTTGCAGTATTATAGTTAACTACTATAATGTGATATTATTAAGACTATTAATGGATGAATATTATTGGTTGATGGTAAAACCATGAAAGAAGGCTTGTGAAGGTGAATTCATAGGACCTATGATCTTGAATCCTTACTTCAATTGTGATGGCTTACATTTGATGATAGTATTCAATTGAAGTGTTAATTGTGATTAGTTTAGATAGGTGATGGTATGATGAGTGTGATTGAAATGTCTTGATTATATGGATTGTGATATTATGATTAAGGTATGATGATATAAGGTTGATTGTGAATCACTTATGTGCCTTACTATGCTATGATGAATATAATGTGTTAATCTCACATATGAGGGTTGTATTGAAATGAAATTCCTAATAAGCTAATGATTATTATATACAAGGGGATTAGTCTCCTCTGACCTATACTAAACTATGATGACTAATAAAATCTCAAAGACATTTAAAAAAGGGACTCTAGCTTAGCACCGAGTGAACTAGTAGTGTGGAGTGTCATTTCCCAAGTAGGGAAGATAAGTTCACTATTGTACTCATGAGATAGAGATTACAATGCCAATGGAATAAAGAGGGTCCAAGCATGTCTCCTAGTTCTTGAATTGTGTTTCCCCCATAAGAATACTAGCTAGTGGATCCACCTAGAATGTTATGTTCATGTTTTGGTACTACCTTGGCAAGTAGTCCACCTTCTTTTGGTGTTGGGTTTCATGATACCGAATTCCACATTTAGATCATGTGGTCTATGTCGATTAAGTCAAGTGTTCCCGAAAGTAATATGAAGTAATAAAGTAAACTTTAACTAGGGTGACTTAAGGGGTTTGACTTAGTCTAGTTAGAAGTATGGAACTCTACCTATACGTTGCACTAGTTGGCCTTGTGGGAAGTCCTATGAGGATGTTTTTACGGTCTTATAATGTAAATGAATGAACACGTTGTTGATCTATATTTCTTAATATGATGATGACTACTCTAAATATTATGTTATATGAAGTTAGACATTACTTGTGATCCATTGTTTGGTTTATTTGGTTGAGTGGGGTTATGTGACTTCACTTGGTCATTGGACTTGTAATCACGGTAATGAGTTATGAGTAAGGATCTTGCATATGTTGTAATGTTATGAACTCTTGTAGATGTTTTGTTGTTATAAAATGATGTTGGAGTTGCTTTGGTTATGGGTTTTAATATGCTACTACATAGGTTGACTTCACTTTATTTGATGATGTTGGTATTGTGTTGAATATGGTATTGTATTAAAGAATATATGATAATTGACTTATATGTGTTCTTGGTTGTGCATAAGGCTTTTCAAATAACTTGGCATGGTTTTGGAACAATGTCCCTTTTAGAATGATTTCAATGTTTTATATGCATATTCCGTCATACTTAGTACAAGTAGAGTACTAACCCATATTTATATGTTTCTACCATTATGTAGGTTCAGGTCATTGAGTTCTTATAAGGCCAATTGAAGAAGACATGGACCTTATTCCACAAGTGTTGGTAGGTTCTCAAGTTCAGCGATGTTACCTTGTTCCACAATCTAGCTTTAAAGTTGTATCGTCATAAATACATTGTTTATTCCTTGATCTATTTGATATTGATGTACGCCTATATTGTCATGTTGACTTTGTATTGGCTATATCCAAGATTTGTACTCATTTAGATGGTTCAATATGAGACGAAGTATTAGACTAATTCTTATGTATCCATTATGTCGTCAAAAATACAAGCCTATGTAAGATTCCTATGTGACAAGTCTATGTAAAATCCATATATAGTATGTGAGAGGTCTATGTAAACCTCATTATATAGATGTATGTATGAAAAGTTCTAATTCTTCCGCATATTCAGCCTATGATATGTGATGACGAATTCTAAGAGGATGGTCTTAGTCCTCTCCGAGGACGACAACGCTAGTTACCTTTAGGGGGTTCCTCGATTGTGACAACCTTAGGGTGTTGTTCCAACCATAGAGTTCCAGCCTGCTCTCTGAGGTTTGAGGGCTGGCGCGCCACGCCTCTCAAATCACCAGGGATATCAGTTGTCTCCATTCTCCCCCCACCTTTTTGTACTAGTTCCTAAGTGATGTACCTATGTTTCTTAGTTGATTCGAACGCTCTAAGGTACATGTCAACATCATATAATCATCCATAAACATGAGATCATGAACCTTGAATCCATAATCCAATTAAAGGAAAGTTAAGATCAAAGTCAAAGGAAAGTTCTTAAAAGTTTTAAGAGTCTTTAACAACTTTTTAACTTTTTTTTTTAAGACTCAAGTTTCAAGTTAAGCAAAAAGTAAAGAGCTGAGTTCATTTATCAAAAAATTATGAATGGGGATGTGAGTTCATAATAACTCAAGTCTCCATAAACTATTTAGTCATCATGGGTATTAATGGTCATACTTTATAGATGATCATATAAGTTAAGCTAGTGGATCCACTAAGTTAAGTAGTTCTATGCTAGGACAAAGTATAGGACAATTTTGGCAGTGTAAGCAAGATGATGTATCACCACTTAGGCTCATAGTGGTGGTTTTTGGTTAGAAAATATCAAACATAACCTATATTAATTTATCTTAAAAGTAAAATTGAGTTTGTTATTGCATTTATTTAACGAAATAAGTTGTTTAAACTATTTTACAAGCTTTATATATGTTGCATGTGTCATATTATTTTATGTCGAGTTAACTTATTCATGAGTTCAGCAGAGCCAAGGTAAGTGTTCTTTCTTACTCTTTTCAAGATTAAGTTGTTTGTAGCATTCCAACTTGCATACTTGTACTTTCTGTGTACTGATGCCAGTTGACCTGCATTTTTGTATTATGATGCAGAAGCAGGTAACTAGGATCAGTATCCCGGTGACATTGATCTAGTGAGCAGCTCAGAGTCAATTGGTGGGCCTCCCTTCATTGCGAAGGACATAATTATCATTCGTTTATTATTTTTAGTTTTCAGTTGTTTAAATGATAGGGGGTACTGTCCCAACATCCCTCTTTGTTTAGAGGCTTCATAAACACACATTATTAGCTCTTTAGTCTTTTCGTTTCACTTGTAAATGACTAAGACTTGAGTTTCCATTTTCGCTAAGTGAATTTCTTTTAGTTATTCCATGGGTTATTTCTATTGTGTTTGTCTTCCCGTGAGTAATTAAGCTAGGACAAGGGTCTGCTCGACGCCAGCAATGATCTACGAGAGTCGGTCCCACCCAAGTTGTAGGCTTGGGGCCTGAAACTTGTCCAAACATTCCTCTCACTATTTAGAGGCTTCATAAATAGTTTGACATTATTAGTTCATGAGTCTTTCAATTTTCAATTGCTTTGTTATAAGACTTGAGTTACCTCATTAGTAAGTTGAATGTTTCCTTTACAACATTCTAGTTTATTTCATGAATTTATATTTTTTGAATTAAGTCTTTAGGTGAATAGTAAGTCAGGTCAAGGGTTCTCTTGGGGCCAGCAATGACACTCAAGTGCTAGTCCGGCCTAGAGTGTAGGCTTGGGGCGTTACACCCACCATGCTAGGTGTGAAAAAGGTCGCAGTCATGATCATGTGTATGTGAACGTGGACATGGACATGGACGTTGTCGTAATTATGGTCAGGAATGAAATTTTTTTCCTGGTGTTAATCATTCATTAATTAAATATGACCATCAAAAAGAAAAAAGAAAGAGTGAGAAGTGTGAAGCATTAGGGATGTTATTTTCGATGTGGTGGAATAAGGAATTATGCACGTGATTGACATACTGTCAAATACTTGGTTGAGTTTTATTAAGAATCATTAAAGAAGAAAGAGTAAATTTTCGAAGCGAATATTTCTCAGAAAATTAAGTTGAAATAACACACTTGGATGTAGCATATTTCTTCGCACATCCTCAACATAAAAAGATGGATTACTTTATTGGTGATTGTTTTGTGGCCATGAGGAGTGAATTTTTTGTTCTTTTTTCTTTTTATTGGTAGTAGTATCAAATAAAACATGTAAAGATAGTTGTTTATATGAGTGCTAATTTTTCTTTTCTTAGTATTAATTAGTTTTGTTATTCATTATTGAATTAAATTTGGATTTGATTTTGGCTTATTTAAATAGTTTTCTTATATTTTATTTTACTGGTGAAAAGGAAAGAATAGTGCATCTTATTAATATGATTAATTATATGTACACTTTATTTGTATTTCAATCTTTAATATTTTAGTAGATTTTTATATTGGAATAAATTTTGAAGGAATATTTTTTTAGTCATTGATACGCTCAAACTTACTTTTCAAATAAGAAGTAAAGCGGACGTGTCAAGTAAATAACCCAACTAGTGAGGTTGGGATCGTTCTCACGAGGAAAATAGTTTAGACTTAACTTCAATCTATTATTACTATTGCTCAGTCAATTACTTTCTTGGAAAGCAAAAATGATAAAAGGGGGGTTTTCTATTTCTAAATAAATGAAAATAACTAGAGCAATTGAAAGAGACTAACAACTTAAAATGTTGAAGTTTAATCAGTTAATGAAAGTAACTAGGGTTTACGTATTCCCCACAGGTTCATAACTTGATAAGTCTAACTATAACAATTCTTTCCTAGTATCTTGCATGCAAAGTGATAAGTTATGTATTTCTAAATCCTTGGTCCGGCATCTAGAAAGTTTTACTGCGCACCTTGGTCCGGCCACGTGTGTTGCTATCCTAACCCTTATTTTTACCTCATATTAAGCATCGTGTTCGATATTTGACTTCTTTATTACCTCGTACCAATCAATACTAGCCTATTAGATAGTATACACTAAATCTATGTTGATAATTGTTTTCCTATTATCTACCTCCTTGGTCCGACAAGTAGCATTAAGGCGAGTTCTAACATTGCCCATCCGTAAAAAAAAGTTATAGGCGAAAGAATTATTAATACATGCAAGACACTATTCTCGAATTGTTATTTTAGTTAGGTTTTACCTCTTTATTTGCCTATGGTTCCCATAACCCTAGTTATGGAGTTTAGTTACCCATAGTACTAATCACAATATTCAAATATATGGTATAAGAATTCATGTACTTACTTCAATGAGAAAGAGTAAAATTCAAAAGTTCGCTTGATTAATCAACAAAAATCACCAACAATCAATTTCAAGAATCTCAAAATAATCAAGAATCTCACAAAAGGTCTAAAAAATAATCAAGAGTCTAAAATAATCAAGGGCCTAACCATATAATCCAGAGTCTAACCTCAAAAATGAGGTTTTTCGAACTATTTATAAAAAAATAAAAACCTAATTACATAAGGACTTATTTACTGGAAATCTGTCAAAACGCGGCTGGATCGACAGACAACGCGACGGATCATCGTGGTCACGACGGACCGTCATGAACTCCGTCATCCCATACTTGATGCAATTTCTTTTACTTCTCTCTTCATTACCCTCGACGGCAGGTATGAAAGATCGTCACAGGCACAACAGTCCGTTGAGTGTCTCCGTTCCAAAACACTTGAACTTATGAAATATGGGTACTGGGACTACTTCTCTGAACTTTATGATGAACCTGCACGACGGACCGTAATGGATACGACGGTCCGTCATGCTTTCCGTAACCCCACACTTGGTCAGACTTTCCCATCTTCCTTCAGCAGCTGCACTACGCTGCCACCTACGGACCGTCACGTGCATGACGGACCGTCACAAGCTTCGTAGGTGGTCTCTTCTGCATTTCTTTGCTCAAAAACCTCTGCATTCATTTTTGAACAGATTTCCTGCAAATAAGGAGAAACTTATATAAAATTTAGCACAAAAAGGCTTTTGGACACACTAAACTTAAGGAAAAAGTATTAATAAAACTGTGAAACCACGGTATATCAACACCCTCAACTTAAATTCGTTGTTTGTCCTCAAGCGACGCACTATGACTCGATACAAAATCTTTGTACAATAGTATCCATGTTTTATCTTTTGCAATCATTTGGCTATCAATCCCGATTAATCTCATCATATTTGTGTATGCTATCTTTATTAGGCTTGAATTATGCGGAATCAGACCATGACACAGACTCACCATGCACCAACACCTATTCTCTTCAATTTCTCACCGAGGTGCTAATATTTCCAGTACTGCAACTAGTGTCCTCACTTCAAAACAAAATCCTCATTTTTCACAAAATGATTTCAGTTTGAGTATAAGGATTACTTTTTCAACACTCACTCTCAGAACAAATTCACACTCATTCGTAACTATTGCCATAAGATTGTCCTTATTTTCACTGGTTTAAGTTCGCTATACAACCCTTAGAATCACGATAGGACTTTCTTAGCTTGTAACACAGGTTCAGGATCAGGTAGTGTATATTTAGGTATACTTTAGTGACTTTTTTCCCTCCTTTCCATATTCTTTCACCTTGCTATTGTCCCTTTTTTCTTCATTTGTGTAAGTGACTCTCTTCTTTTCTTGCTTATATTTTTTGTAATTTTTGTTTTTACTTTTCTTTCAACTAATTCTTGAGTCACTTTACTTTTGTTCTTTCTCTCTCTTTGTTCTTTCAACCCCACTTTCTAGAGCATTCCTCGTAATAGCCACCCTCAACTCATTGATTTTCCATGAGTCAAAGTACACAATACCCAAAGTTGTATCAGGGCCATAAAAAGGTTGTTTTACTGCATTATCCAACCTCAACTTATGCTTTTGGCATAAGCTGAGGTGCACATGTCCAAGGAGGGACCAGGGCCAACACATTATTCCAAGAAAAGATCAGCTGGGGTGAAAAAGAAAGGTCTAATTTAAGCTCAAATCATTTGGATCAAAGAAGGATAAATTTCATTTGGTTTTCTTTTATTTAGGCTAAAAATTGGCTATATTGAATAAGGGCCTATAATCCTTTCCTAATTGTCTATTACAACTTACTTTTAGCAGGACTAACCAGGCAAGTTCAAGCTAAGTACAAATGGTGGACTATTCAAATCTTCCTCACACTCACTGACATCTCATCACTCTACCAGATTATCAGACACCTAGTTCGAATTTTAGACTTAGGGTCATGTAGTGGTGTACCTCTATGTCATGTTTAGAGCCACACATTTATCAATTACTATGCCTAGTCATGCATCATTTTCCATATTATCAGGATATCATTTTATCCATCATGCTCCATAATTAAACTATGCACACAAGATATAGAAATGCCGGTTCAACAGAAAAAGTAATCAGTCTCTTGGGGAAAAAGAACACAGGCAAGAAAACCGCAAAAGAGGATAGTGAATTGGGCTAGTCAGACTTCACCCTAGCACTCACTTTCCATTTACCCTACCCCTAACAAAAAGACATGCAATTGTTCCCTATGCATTAAAAATTGAAATACTAGAGTGGTAGGTGAAGCAAACCTGGGGCGCAAAAAGCCGACGATCAGTAGGCTGGTAGGTCCAATTCCCCGGAACCCACTACCTCTGTAATCTGGACACTCTCAGTGGTGTCCTCAGCATCAACAACACTATCAGCAGTGCCTCCCACTATCTCCACAGTTCTGGAGCTAGACGCCCCAGCAGCTAACTCTACTACTCTCATCTGACACGCCTCCTCTTCAGCAAGCGAGGCTCTCCTCGTAGCCTCTATCTCACGGCGCTCCTTTTTCTGTGCTCGAGCTTTTTCCTCCTTTCGAACCCTACGCCTCTTGGCATGCTCTCAAGGCGGAGGTGGTGGAATCTCAGAAGTGGCGAATAGGGCCGCCATCACTGTGTCTTCAGCAAGCTCTGCAGAAGGGGCCTCAGACTCAGGAACCCTAGCCTCTAAGATCATATCAATATCTACGCGAAGACTGTCGACCGCAGCCTGAAGGGTCGACACATCCACCGCAGGGTCTGGACGGGTTAGCACCCGCAACTCAAAAGCGTCCAAGCGCTGATGAACCTCAGCGATCTTCCGCTCTGTGTGCTAGACCATTCTCTGCTCCAAGCGCTCTTCTGCCTCGACAATAGACCTCTACATCCAAGGCCGGATATGATGCAGAAGTGTAGCCATTTGCACCTCTAATTTCTGAACCCTAGCAAGCGGTACCAGAGCGGGTAAAGGGGTTGAGCAAGAGGAGCTCGGGGAAGTGCTACTAACCGGGATAGACTCCACTGGGGTAGTGTCAGTGGAAGCCGCCTGCGTAGCCGTGAGGGCTTGTGCTACCGTATCAGCCAAATTGTCAACAAATGGAGGCAACTATGGACGGGGCCCTCTGCGTGGAGACAACTCATTGGACTCATCCCTGATGAGGCCGTTATCAACAGTGCCAGAGGGGTCTTGAGCTGATCAACGTGCCATATAGGCAAACCTGCGGACCTGCATCGAGAAAATATCATGCACGGGAAAGGGTAAGTAGTTGTGACCTTAAAACCCCTCTCGTGCATGACCGCTTGTAGAAGCCACGCAAAATCCACCTCAAAGCCGGCTATCATCGCCGCCATCAGTACTGCTCGATCCCATGTGACGATATTATCAGCGGGTATGGGGGAAAGGCAGTGGCGGACAATCAACCACAAAAACTTCGTTGTGAAAGTCAGGTTGGCCTTCTTGATGGCCCCCTTCATCTCGGTCACCCAGTCGGCACCCTCTCCATCAATGGACAAGTGCAGGGCCATCAACCTCTTGGTGGTCTCTCTCAGCGATGACTCACGCACGAATTGACCATCTTTAACAATCTGCTATCGGTAGTCAAACTCGGCAGTGAGAGGGGTCAGATTAGCATCCGCATCCTCGCCGTAAAGAAACCGGCGGATGGCAGGCAGGGATATATAAACCTGAACGCCACGTACTTGGACCTGCTCCAATAGGGACTATTTGGCGGGGGCAGCCACCTATAAATTTGTGATCGGAGAGTCGCTACGTAGGATGCATAGAACTCTCGGACCAGCTCTTCACTATAACGTCCCAATGGACGTGCTGTCCACTCCAGTCGATGTATGGTGAAGAGATTGTGGATCTCAGGCATCGTCAGAAGACTTCCCGTAAGTACCCGCCACTCCAATGTAAGTGTCCGAGTCATAACTCCTTTGTCATTTAGGAACTTTGCATCGGAATAGACTTGAAACTGCCCGTCGACACACCACTGGTTGGGCTGGTCAGTAAATGGGGTGAGAGCACGAGATGGTGAATCTAGTTTGGATTCCGAACTTTCTGCCTCATCAGACGAGGCCGACGCTGCAGCAGTGGCGGCTGCGGGAACCTCAGCAGATCCGTAGGATTTCTCCGACCACAAAACTCCTAAGGAGCCAGACGCTCCTTCTTCATTAGTCGCTGACCCAGAAGGTGTGCCGGTCAGTGTGCGCTCCTCATCATACTGGGAGGCAGTTACCACGCAGGATGCCACCTTTTTGGGTGTGGCTCTGGCATCACGTGCAGCACGGGATGGGGTGGAAGTTCCTGGGGGCACGTATTCAGGGTCTCGCTCATCATCAGAGCCAATGACCATGCAGGAAGACTGGGAGACAGACTTTGATCGCCCACATGCATAGAATTGATCTTGTTTTTGTGCCATAGTGGATAGTACCTGTAAAGGATAAATATTAGTACTAGAAGGGGCAAACAAGACAAGCAAAACCACACAAAATAAATAAAAAAATTAAAATAAAATGACCTTGCTATAGTAACAGTGAAACCCAAAGGACCAGGTGACGGCTCATCGTGAGTACGACGGACCATCATGGGTCCGTCGTGTCTTACTTAGACTATGTTTATATGGAGAACCCTAAAGAAGAGTCTCTGAGAAGTATGACGGTATGTGAAGGACGGACCGTCACAAGTACGACGGTCCGTCGTAGGTGTCCGTTGGAGGACACTTGGAAAAACAATATGGAGACCCTTAGGAGAGGGGTCTCTTACCATCATAACGGTTATGCAGGACGAACCTTCATGGGTAAGACGGTCCGTTGTACTTGTCCATTTGAGGACACTTGAAAAAATAGAGAGAGACCCTTAGGAACAGGGTCTCTGACAACCAGATTGGTTGTGCAGGACGGATCGTCGTAGGGATGACGGTCCGTCACATGTGTCCGTTGGAGAAAACTTAGAAAAAGTGAGAGACCCTTAGGAATAGGGTCTCTGACAACCAGAAAAATTGTGCAGGACGGACCGTCATGGGAACTACGGTCCGTCGCATGTGGCCGTTGGTGGACACTTGGACAAAATTGGACAGTGGGGTGTTAGGGCGGTTGGAACGGACCCAACGACGGTCCATCATCGTTGTCTCTTTCTGTAACTCAGTGACAGAACTGGAGATGCCCCATTCATCCCCTATGACCCAAATCAAATTGGTAGTGTTTTGACCTACATTTGTCTAACCCAAATACCTAGTAAACTAGCAATGCTAAAGCACCTATTTCTAGGGTTTTAACACGGCAATTTCGAGGATTTTTTTAACCTAGGTCAGACAAAATTTGATAAAGAATGAACATATCAAGAAGAACTAGGCTACTACTAATTGATAAACAAAAATGCAATATAAATGAGTAGAAATTAGAGACACATACCTGAGAATTTGAGAAAAACAAAAGGGAAAAGTACTTGGTGATCAAGTAGACACTCACAATAGCAGCTCCGACTATTAGATGATGAATTTTGAGGAATTAGGAGAATTTGGGGAAAATGATCGATTGTAAGAGAGTTTTGAAAGTTGAAAAGGGAGGTTAGTGGGAGAAAGAGTGAAAGAATGGGGTGAACTGAAGGGGTGGGGTCTTTAAATGATGAATTTTTAAAAAACCCCAGTCGGGTCGTGTCGGGTACGCTTCATTAAAGATGCGACGATTCTCCGACGACGGTCCGTCTTGGTTGTGAAGGTTCATCGTTGGTTCCGTCTCCTGTGCCCTAGTTTGAAAATAATAGAAAGACGTACCAGGCACGACGGATTCATGCGACGGTTCGTCGCAGGAGCAACGGTCAGTCCGGTTGGACTTGAGCTTGCCCGGAAGACAAGGCAACCCAGAACTGTCTAAAAGCACCAAATTCCCAATCATAAACTCTTTTTTTGCACTTTTTTGTTCATTCTCCTTCTTCATCTTTTCTTTGTTGGATATGACGGATACCAATTGCTCACCACTCTGCGTCATGGTCCTACAAATGTTGAAGTTCGCTTCTTCATTGTTCAATCGAAATTTCATCTGCCCCTTTTCCATATCAACTAAGGCTCTACCTATATCAAGGAATGGCCTCCAAGAAATAATAGGCACTTAAAAATCGACTTCACAATCAAGAATAACAAAATCTGCCAAAAATATAAATGACTCCACTTTTACTAGCACATCATGGAGTATCCCTTAGGCCTTTTCACTGTTCGATCAGCTATCAGTAGCCGCATCGTAGTTGGTTTTTGGTTACCCAAACCCAACTTCTTGTAAATCGAGAGGGGCATGACATTTATGTTTGCCCCCAGATCACAAAATGCTTTCGCAAAATGTAATGACCCGATTGTACAAGGAATAGTGAACACACCCGGATCTTCTTTCATTTGTAAGAGATATCTTGTAGCAATAGCACTACAATGCTGCATTCTATCATCATCCTTGAAAGTGATCGATCTTTTCTTTGTAACCATATCTTTCATAAACTTTGCATAACCGGGCATTTGTTCTAGAGCTTCTACCAAATGGACATTGATAGAAAGCTGCTTCAGCATTCTTATAAAAAGCCGATATTTACAATCCTCGGTCTTTTTCACTAATCTCTGAGGGAAGGGTGGTGGTGGTCCAGGCATGGAAATTACCTTCATACGGACTTCTGCATATTTTCCAGTGCTCTCTTCTGCTTCACCACTACCCTTTACCACCTTATCATCATCCTTTCTCACGTTTTTTTTATTAGACGACATAGGTGGGTCAATGGTTTGCTTACCACCCCGAGTAGTGATTGCCATACAAAGCGCATCATTTTTCGGATTTTGGACAGTGTTGCTAGAAAGAGTGTACGGTTGCCGTGTGTTCACTATCGCATATAATTGGGCCATTTGCAACTCGATATGCTTAATCGATATTACATATGTATCAAATTTTTGCCCAATACTTACTAAATCACACCTTAACTCTTTAATGTTCTCATCACTAGCATCAAACCTCCTCATCATTTTGTGCAACATATTCTCAACTCGCGCCATACTATCTCCACCATCCCTAGGAGTAACTTTACGATTTTGAGGAGGGACATAGGGCCCATTCCTATCATTTTTCTGTTACCGTAGTTACCCCTGTTGAAGTTGTTGTCGTGGTTGTATTTTCCATCTCGTACATAATGACCGTCATGGTTATAGTTACCATAGATCTGACCTTGGTTCCCTTGACCTTGGCACCAATTATCCTGATTTGAGCCTTGGGCGCTCGTCGGAAACCCCCCGTCTGCTCATTTACTGCATATGAGTTCTCTGCATAATAGGATTCATCATTAGGTGTTTTTGGTTTAAGCAAATAGTTAACTGCATTAATCTTTTCTGCACCCCCAGTGATATGTTTTAGTACCAACCCAAGCTTAGTTCTCATCTGAGACATTTCTTCACGAATCTCATCTATGGCTGGGTTGTGAGTGGACTACATTGCGAAGGTATTTCTCCCGATATCTGACTTCCTATTTTTTCAGCAATCTCAGCATAAGGACACTCCCCATAAGATCCACCTGCTATAGTGTCCAACACCGCTTTATTATTATCATCATGTCCTCGATAGAAGTATTCCTTCAGTGACTCATCATCTATACGGTGATTTGGGACACTTCTAAAGAACGAGGTGAATCTATCCCAAGAACTACTAACTGACTCTCCTGGTAGTGCCACAAAGTTGTTCACTCTGTCTTTGTGGTTTAGTTTCTTGGAGACCGGATAGTAGCGTGCTAAGAAAACATCCCTTAGTTGGTTCCAAGTGAAAATTGAGTTGTACGGGAGCTCAGTGAACCATATAGCAGCCTCTCCCGTCAGTGAGAGAGGTAACACGCTGAGCCCTATTACATCCAAGTCCAAGTCAGGCCTTCCTACACAACTTTTACACACTGCCCTTACCTTAGCTATATGGGCATGTGGATCCTCAAAAGGTAGCCCTGAAAACAAACCTCTGGCAGTGAGCATTTGCATCAGGCTACTAGTTACCACAAAGGTATGGCCTGGTGGTATAGGAGGCAATACAAGTGGCCCATTGGAGTCTGCTATGTTATCATAGCCTTTGTAGTATGCTTGGGTGGTGGAGCAGGATTTTTCCCCCTCTGTTGGTGTTCACCCGGGGCTTCGGGTAACAACTGACCATGAACATCAACCGGAGCTGGGATGTTCTGGTTTGGATCATCATCATTAATTTCCAAGTTTCGATTTATGTTGCGTAGTGTACGCTCTAATTCGTGGTCGTAGGGAAACAAGGGTTCTCTGCCTCTCCGAGTATTTGGCATACAATGAGGGTGGTTCTTCACGAATCAAAAACAATAAAACAAAGTAAAATCAAGAAAATATCAATTAAACTATAGTAATAAGTTTAAGTTAATCTAAAAGCTACTTTCCCCGGCAGCGGCCCCAAAATTTGATACGCTCAAACTTACTTCTCAAATAAGAAGTAAAGCGGTCGTGTGAAGTAAATAACCCAAATAGTCAGGTTAGGATCATTCCCACGAGGAAAATAGTTTAGACTTAACTTCAGTCTATTATTACTATTGTTCAGTCAATTACTTCCTTGGAAAGCAAAAATGATAAAAGGGGGATTTTCTATTTCTAAATAAATGAAAATAACTAGAAAAATTGAAAGAGACACTTAACAGCTTCAAATGTTGGAGTTTAATCAATTAATGAAAGTAACTAGGGTTTACGTGTTACCCATAGGTTCATAACTTGATAAGTCTAACTATAGCAATTCTTTCCTAGTATCTTGCATGCAAAGTGATAATTTATGTATTTCTAAATCCTTGGTCCGGCATCTAGAAAATTTCACTCCGCATCTTCGTCCGGCTATGTATGTTGCTATCCTAACCCTTATGTTTACCTCATATTAAGCACCGTATTCGATATTTGAATAAGTTATTACCTCGTACCAATTAATACTAGCCTATTAGATAGTATACACTAAATCTATGTTGATAATTCTTTTCCTATTATCTACCTCCTTGGTCCGGCAAGTAGAATTAAGGCGAGTTCTAACGTTGGACATCCGTCAAAAAGACTTCTAAGCGAAAGAATTATCAATACATGCAAAACACTATTATAGAATTGTTATTTTAGTTAGGTTTTACCTCATTATTTGCTTATGGTTCCCACAACCCTAGTTATGGAGTTTAGTTACCCATAGTCATAATCACAATATTCAAATATATGGTATAAGAATTCATGTACTTACTTCAATGATAAAGAGTAAAATCTGATAGTTCGCTTGATTAATCAACAGAAATCACCAACAATCAATTACAAGAATCTCAAAATAATCAAGAATCTCACAAAAGGTCTAAAAAATTATCAAGAGTCTAACAATAATCAAGGGCCTAACCAAATAATTTAGAGTCTAACCTCAAAAATGAGGTTTTTCGAACTATTTATAAAAAAATAAAAACCTAATTACATAAGGACTCTATTTGATGGAAATCTGTCAAAACGAAGCTAGATCGACGGAAAACGCGGCGGATCGTCGTGGTTATGATGGATCGTCCTGGACTCTGTCGTCCCATACTTGATGCAATTTCTTCTGCTACTCTCTTCATTACCCTCGACAGCAGGTATGACGGATCGTCACAGGTACAACGCTTCGTCGAGGGTCTCCGTTCCAAAACACTTGAACTCTTGGAATATGGGTACTGGGACTACTTCTTTGAACTTTATGACGAACCTGCAGGACGGACCATAATAGATACGACGGTCCGTCACGCTTTCTGTAACCCCACACTTGGTCAGACTTCCCCATCTTCTTTCAGCAGCTGCACTACGCTGCCACCTACGGACCGTCACGAGCATGATGGACCGTCACAAGCTCCGTAGGTGGTCTCTTCTGCATTTCTTCGCTCAAAAACCTCCGGATTCATCTTTGGACAGATTTCCTGCAAATAAGGAGAAACTTATATAAAAATTAGCACAAAAAGGCTTTTGGACACACTAAACTTAAGAAAAAAGTATTAATAATACCGTGAAACCACGGTATATCAGTCATATACTAAATCCTGTTATGTGCTTATAGTAAACAAAGGCTTAAAGTGGTCTAGTAAATAAATAATAAAAATATAATTAGTTTGTATAATAATAGGTTTTGTATATTTTTATTTTTCCTCTACGAATGATGATTGAATTTTTAATATATTGAGTATATTAAGTATATCAAAAATAGTGTATGGAAAAATTAGTGAATCTTTTTAATTATTGTACAGTAGTTAATTGTTTTTTCTTCGTTGCAAAAATGTCAAGTAACACAACTTATTCGTATAAGTACGAAAAATAAAATAATACATTGTTATATTGTATGCATGGTTCATTACATTATTAAATACATAATAGAATATAGTTAACAATTTATTATAAGCGAAATGGTGTGATAGACCCTTATATTTGTATGAGTTTGTATTGTAAACCCTTCTACCTAATGATTTATCATTTCGACCCTTAAACTCAGTAAAACACAATACTTAAAACCCTTTGACCATTAATCATGCTTATGTGACATTAATATGCTTGAGTTGGTAAGAGAGTGTGGTTACAACATGTAAAGGTGAGTGAACTTCATCTTTAAATACAAAAAATATTTTCAAATAAAATATTAAGTTTAAAAACTAAAAAACAATACATTGAATTAAAAAAACTAATAATAAAACAAAATAATTAATTAAAAAGAGAAAAAATAAATGTAAAAAAGTATTCTTCTTCCTTGAACTCATTCTGATTTCAGCGCATCCCCATCGTTGCTCCAATTCCTGTTTCGTTCTTCTACACACTTGTTATCACCTTTATCAGGCATTGGTACCTCCTTGTCAGCAATTTTCATGTTTTTATGCTGGAGGAAGAAAGCGACTTTGATTTTATGCTGTCGTCGGAGTCCACTTAAGGTGGCGAGGGGGTTTGTTGGTACGACAAAGAGGATAGAGAAGAGAGGCAGTCTCTAGTGGCTTTTCGGGGACGCTGGTGGTGTGATGACTTAGGGTTAATATTTTATACAGGTCTCTCCGTCAAGGAGAGGGGTGGTGGCGACGACTTCGCCGGTGGATTTTAGATGTTACCATCTAGACTCCCAAATTTTGTTTCTAAAATTTTAAAATTATTATTTTCTATTTTAATTAATAAAACCTTATTTAATAATTTTTAAAAATTAATAATGAAGATAATTATGACATGTGATTGCATTATGTGATATGAATTTGACATGTCATTTATTAAAAGGCGAGTGAACTATATATATGATAAGATGAGTCTCAAAATATTTGTTTAATTGAGTTTAAGAATGTAATTGATAAATGATTCAGTAGAAAGGTTCACAATACAAATTCATACAAATATAAGCTCTATCAGACTATTATGTTATTTTTACTTTGTAATTAAAGCTTAATAGATATTTATTTTATTTTATTTGAAGATAAGGAGAATTCTCAAAGCAGATTATCTAATTATAAAATAATACATTGGTATATTGCATGCATGTATTCATTACTCTCTTAAATACATTACTATATTGTATGCATGAACTCATTACTTTATTAAATAAATAATAGAAGATAGTTAATAATTTATTATACTATGTTACATTTACTTCGTACTTAAAGCTTAGTAGATACTTATTTCATTTTATTTGAAGATACAGACAATTTTCAAAGAAAATTATCTAATTATAAAGACATTTGTTTAATTGATTCTACTACAAAACATAAGATTTTTAAAAATGAGAAATATTTTTCTTATTTAAGTATGGAAAAAATAAATGTTACTGCATTTTTTGGTAGTACTAATATGATTGAGGGATTTGGAAGAATCATCATAATTTTGTTTAAGGAAACTAAACTCATCATGAATAATGTTATGTTTTCTCCCAAGTCTCGGAGAAACTTGTAGATTTTTAAAGATATTCGAAGAAATGGTTATCATATCTAATCAACAGATGAAATAAATATTGAATAACTTCGTATCATCAATAATATCTTTGTGCAGACATGTGTTTTAGAAGATTTCTCTATTTTATCTTCTATCTTGTGTTGAACAAGAATTAGTGCAATTGAGGCACATACTATAGTAAATCAGAAGTTTACTAATTTTATAACTTGTGTACTTCGTCATGATCATCTAGGATATCCTAGGTAATGATGATACGAATTATACAAAAATCAAATGGACATCCATTAAAGAACCTGAGATTTCTTTTAAATGATAAACTTTTTGGTATTGCTGGTTATTAATGCAAGTTAACTGTGAGACCATCACTAGTGAAAGTTGAGATTGAGTCCCCTGATCTTTTGAAACGTATGCGCGGGGATATTTGTGGACCTATTTACCCACCTAATGGGTCTTTTAGATAATTTATGGTTATAATATATATATTTTTTCTAAATGGTCTCATTTGTGTCTATTATCATCTCGTAGCTTGACATTTGCAAAATTATTGGCATAAATAATATAATTAAGGGCATAGTTTTTCAGAAAATCAGATTAAGTCAATTCATCTTGATAATGTTGTAGAGTTTTCTTCCCAAGATATTTATTTCTTACTAATTAGGATGAGTTGAACACCATGTTTCTCATGTTCATACTCAGAATGGTCTCATTATTAATTAAACGTTGTTCATACTCAGAATGGTCTCATTATTAATTAAACGTTTGGAGATAATGACAAACCATTGCTAATCAAAATTAGGTTGCCCACTTCTTTGTGGGGTCATGCAAATTTGCACGTTGCAACACTTATTCATTTCAAACCATTAAATTATCAGAAGTTTTCTCCATGACAATTGGTTATGGTCTAGAACCTAATATATATCATCTAAGAATTTTTTAATGGGTTGTACATGATCCTCTAACACCACCGAACCGCACTAAGAAGGGGTCTCAAAGAAGGTTAGAAATATATTTTTCATTTGAAATCGCCCTCCATTATTTTCTATCTTGAATAATTAACTGGACACATGTTTACTGCTCAATTTGCAGATTGCCGGTTTGATAAGACTGTTTTCCCAATACTAAGGGGACAAAAAAGTTAAATAAAAAATTGTGGAAATTTTATCATTATCTCACCTTGATCAATGTTCTTCTATTTGTGAGTAAGAAGTACAAATGTCTTGACCCAAACTATCGTGATTAGCACCCACACTAACCTCTAGCGGGAGAACCATTATTACAACCCAACCAAGCAACTTAACCAAAACTAAGGCAATAAAGTTATGGAAAAAAGTTTAATTAACTAAACAAATGTGGAATTTAATACCTAGAACCTAAAAGTCATTGTACAAAAAGTCTAACAAGATTCATAAGTCTAACAGAATATCACCTAAATAAGTAGTCTAAGTCCGAATAGAATGGTCTGTACAAAAAGATAACTCAAGGTAGCCCGTTAGAACTAGCTTACCCTTGAATTCAAATGATCATTGGTCTTCTAAGAAATATCTATCAATAGTGGCTGGAAAGATGCCCTGTACTCAACAAAAGTGTGTACTGATAAGATCACGCGCCTATCCCAGTAAGTGAAACATATATAACTTAAAGAATAATAGAACCATGTAACATGCCGTACCTTAATAGCATAAAAGAACTGCACCACAAGTTTTCTTAAAGTCGACTTGTGCAATGCATAAATGGGGTCCCACTCCCCCACTCACACTAAGTAGAATTCTTTAAGAAGTCATAAGTCACAGTTTATAAACATCATAAGTAGTTGCTCATGTCATGGAACTCAATGCAATGGTCCTCTCATGGAACCCGAACTCAAATTATGAGTGCACCAGTGTGGTACCCGATCCCCGTTAGATTGCAAAAACGTGGCAATCCAATCCAATAGTTGTGTCAGAACATGGAAACCTGATCCAATATTTATGTCGGAACGTGGAAATCAAATCCAAATTAGCTTGCTTGAATATGGCGATTCGATCCCATCAACACACCATAATCACATGCACAAGTACATCATCAAGATCATACAACAAATGGTGATTCATGGCTTACAATTATTCCTTCATACTCATTTACATAGTGTGTGATCAATAATGCAACATTCTCATACATAGATACATACATACATACATACATTTTAATGAAGCACTAATAAACAAATATCACACAAATACGAAATTACAACCATCACTTACCTCAAATCCAAGCTTGAATCCTCTAAGGCACTGAAATGTTTTTTTTCAAGATTATTTTCACTTGTTCTAGGTATATAACAATTAATATACGCAAGAATCAACAATCAAAGGTATAATTATCCGGATGATAACAAACCCAATAACCCTAGACCAACCCAAGATCCTAAAAAAATAAATTTATGGCTTTTTCCACCATAACTCTTAGATCAAAGCCCTTCTTAATTGATAATTACGTAAGAAAATAGGTTTTACGGATTAAAAAATAGATTCGAGGCGTAAAACCTTACCTTTTGACTCAAGAATGGTAAATATTTTTCATGAACTCGTTTGGCGTCGCATCTTTAACTCTAAAAGTTTAAAATACCATATATGGTCATTTAGGGGTTTATTAGCGACTTTAATTCACGTCTGGCCCGCTACAAAAGACACATCCCTCGACAAAGGCACCGCTTCAGCGCCCAAAATCCCGCTCTAGCAGCCTCGACAGAGACAAAATGCACACATTCAGGAAAATATCATTTTCAGGTGTTCTACTCGCTGAAATTAGATTCTGTAAAGTGGTACGGGTTCCTTATTGTCTTATCTATCCATTCATGTAATAAAATTCAAAAATATATCTCTCATTTATTACTATATTTCCCTACACTATGATCCTCCATTTTTGTCCAAATCTGGACTAGGTTAGGAAATTCCAAGTTACTACCAAAAAGTTTTTTGGCCTTAGTTCTTTCTTCATTGAATTTTTCATAACAACGAATCAGGTCATTATGAAAGATACAAATTTACACTTCTCTCGTCCTCGAGTTATAAACTAGGAAATACTTAAGTAAAATAAAGGTAGGGTAGCATATGAAACGTCGAACTACTATCATTACCCCCTAAGTGTTTCACATCTCTAACTTCAAACCAACCTCTTCAACACCTAAACATCCTTCCTTACAATGTATCAATGAAGTCATCTCAACACTCGAGCGATAAATATTATTGTATGTAACCTAACTAATCAACAAAATGAATCTCAATAACCACCACAGTTGATCATACACATGTCTGCAACATGTTATCAAAGACCTGACACAATCATCATGAATAATCTTTTCTCACACAACCATGATAGAATTCAAAATAAAAACTTGCCTCAGTTAGAGGTGAACCTAAACTCACCAGCACACACTCATAATACCCAAACAACATAGTTCTTATCAACATCTCCATCTCACAACATAAATTTCCTTAAGCTTAAGTTACACAAATTTTAATCTTTAGACATAATATATTCCTTGAGAGATATGTCCAACCATACAAACCATCCAACAACACTATCAAAATGCTAGATTTAGTAATTGTAGATTACCTCTTAAGAACAAAAAAATTTAATTAAAATCCCCATAGCCATTAAATTACTTTAATGACTCAAATAATAAAACACATAAGTCAATTAATTAACCACGTCTTCCTAAATCATCCCACTCAACCAAGAGAATATCACAAGATCGATATAATTTATCCACTAGTAGGGACCAATACCCAAAAGGGAAAACACAGGTGAGGCTAGATAGTTCATCACACTCGCACCCATGTACAAAACAAAATAGATGGTCACATAGAAATTATCGAATAACATGAAAGGTTTTCCTTTGAAAAGTTGATACCTGTAATTTCCATTCACTTGACTCCACATACTCTTCACATCTTCCCATTGAAGCTTACACTCCCAATACTAACCACCATTATGGACACTCCGACCATTTACCTTAATCTAAGCCAACATTTTTAAGATGAAAACCTTTCTAAGGTACTGTAGGGATCAAAAGTAATAAACTTTACAACTCAAATAAAATGTAAGTCTTTTTAAGTGCTCAATACTTTATACAAGTGACCATTCCATACATTTGTAAATTCATATCGTAACAAAATATATCACCATAAATATAGACTTTTAATGAAAAATATGAATTGTAAATTCAACTGTATAAACAATCCCCTCATTAATCAACATTAGTTTATACATTGAAGATTTTTATTAATCTCCTGGATCTTCGCTTATTATTGATCTCATCCCCATCGATCTTACAATGTCATTTTTCTAAAATTTCAGTCGTGCTCATTTCAAACTCAAAAGAAAAGAAAAGTAATTATCATCACATTCGAGCTAGTGTCTGTACACTCATTTCTCAAATATTTTTCAATAGTTTATAACCAATCTAATGGAATTGTGACACTATTACCATATCCACAACAAAATGAATGAAATCACGTATCTCTGAACCAAATATCTACACCTCTAAAGATGTCTCTTTACTCTTGGAATCAATACAATATTCTTGCTCTCCCCTCTCTCTGAAGGCTATACTCATTCCACTATTTTTCCTTCATTATGACTCTAGTCGTTTTTTTTATAAAAAAAATCTATTCGAGTGATGTTCCGACATCACTTAAAACTTTCCATACGACCATGTTGTTCACCATATATTAGAAAACCACAACCTTAGATACTCTTAAGTCATAATTTCTAAACCAAATTCGCTTAGCCACAATCTTATTATATAGTTGCATCTCGTAAAAATCTACTACGAACTATTATGACCATTACGCTTATTCATCCCTAACCATCGCTACAAGTCAACATTTCCATCGATATAACACCTCAAAGTCATGTATACTCATCAAATTCAAAGGACTAACACAATTTTTATATGAACTTCCTTACTAAAATCTTTCATTGCCTTCACCCAAGCATATTCAATGGGACTTTCTTTATCCATAATATTGTCATTTTGATATTAAACCACTCCCTTATTGCTTAAGATAGAGTCACAAGTCCTCATACTACCCTCGTTCTTGTTAACAAAAAGGCACGATACCCCACAGGAAAATATTATGATGAGTGAAACCTTTATCACGAAGCCCTTGGATTTGAGCTCTTAAGCTCTCTCAATTTTAACACCATAGGGATAGACTCAATATAGGGGAATTCAATCTCAACATCTCGAATATGATCCAATTATGCCAAACAATCTTGGTCTACCATTTTCCTATCCTAAATAAAGGATATGATCTTAGTTAGCTTAGGCTTGCACACCCTTCCCACTTTGATCTTTCCCTATTGAGGATCTCTATAGTCACCGTCTTGGCATCACAATTAAGCCTGGTATAATAGGGGGACAACTAAGTCATGCTTATGATTATATCGATTCAGTCATTTCCAACAGAACCAAATCAACCCAAATTCGAGAATCCACCACACAACAGAACAACACGATACACATGGGTGATTATGATTGACTCCTCAACTAGGGTAGAAGCATGGATGAGGGCATCAAGTACATCATAAACCACATCAAATCCCAAGGTAATTGAATTGACACGTATGAATAAGTAGAATCAGAATCAATAACACATTATTGATCCGGTCACAAAAAACATAGCACTTGTTATTACTACATCCGACCCTCATATTCCCGAGTTCTCCATAATTTTAATACACCTTATAATTTATATTCGATTGTCTGACACTGAGTTACAATTCGAGGTCCATTGTCACAACAGGGGATCACCCTTAGAAGTAACATAGCGTACAACTCTCAGAGGTATTATAGAAGCCCATAGTTATGATACATTGCATTGTCATAGTAAATTTAGCGGAAAATTTAAAACTTTTCATAGTACATCATATTCTAGAAACATTACTTCATATATATATAAAATATAACTCATAATACATATTTAGACCCTAAGTCTCGTTTTAATCTTAGACTCAACAACATTAGAATACATTATGGACACGACCCTTAAAACATAAGAAATAACTATACAACATTTAATAAACTTTACAGTAGACATGAATAGGGAATCCTTGGAACTTAAGGACCCCTTTCCTTGAGCTTGGGAATCATCTATAAAGATTCTCAATCATAGACATCCTTTTTGAGAATCCATAACCTACACTTCGTGTACAAAGTAGGGAAGAATGGGATTAGTACAAGAATGCACTAAGTGTTACAACTATGCAAAAACATGCATTTAAAAGGGACATTTTCTTGAAATCATACTTCATGCTTTTTTGAGTAAATATTCATAAAACCTTGGAAAATAAAATTTATAATATTCACATACCTCATATAAACATATTCAAAGTTCAAACAAAACATAAAATAACATATATAGAATGTATAAGTCACATTACAGTGAGCTATTCCTACTTTACAATGAACATTTATTTCTTTTATTCATTAACCTCCTAAGTAACACTCTAGTGATACTTGGTGCAATGCATCACCTTAAGACCATAAGTAAACATAAACATAACCTACACAAGCCAACACATATCATCATATAAGCATAATATATCAAAGAAATCTTTAAGTCAAGACTACATTGGCTTTACAGTAAGCTACTTCAAGTTGTACATATTTTTACTTCTTTTTCACATCCATCAATATAAGACCTTGTTCATGACACCAATCTTAGTATACTAGTGCAATGCACATGTGAAACTCAATAACCTCACACATGCTTAGTAAATTCTTCATGAGACCACAAACCTTAACATCCAATTCATACATCAACAAGTAAGTGAAGACAACTTCATTCATGTCAATAGAAGACCTTCTTCATATAGTCATTCAGACCAACATAGGGCATATAAGGATAATATCACATCTCATAGATTCATACCATGCACACCTTCATAACAAGTAGATAGATACTACAATGTCATGCACAAGGACATAAACATAAGCATATACATTAGGTCACCTTCCTAGGACTTCCTAAGGAGCTACTTGTGAAATGTCTAGACGGGTTCATTACTTCCACCTATACTAAGTAACCTCCCTTAATTCCTCATAGTTAGGATCCTATTCATTTACTTCCATTGTCCATTTTATTTTAGAGAAACTATAGCCTCAACTAACACTAATACCATGGGTGCTAAACATAAAATTTGGTGTTGAAGAGCCTTACACCAATGGAAGGTGTTCCTACCTAGCCAAGGTAAAACATTAACAAACATCCTAGAATCCTAAGTGAATTCACATTGCTAGATCTTATGTGGCAATCATAGTTATGGAACTAAGAGATAGGTATGATCCCTCTACATGTCACTTGGAAATAGGAGCCTTATCTCATGAGAAAACATGGCTGAATCTTCCTCAAAGGGAAGTCATCACCTCACGTGGATCCATAGGTGAGTATTCCTCTAAGGAAAGTGAAAACTCTATAGGGAACAAATGGTGAATCTTCCTCCAAGGTAAGTCAACACCTCTCAATGTCAAGTTTAGTAGGTGCGAAGCTAAGTTCCCTTTATTGAAAAGCCATTATTTCATTTATTCATAAAAGATAGGCTTAGGATATTCATTCCTCGTAGGATATTCATTCCTCATACTCTTATAGCATATTCAAGCACCAATCTAGTTTAGATTATTCTTGGGCTCACCTTTCAATGTCCCTCCATTAGCTAGATCATTGATGTGTGTGTATTAATGTGTAAGTAAACCTTTCACATAACACATTATGTCATGCATGTTCATATATCAATGCATAAGTTTATATGATTACCTATGTGAGAAATTCTTTCATATAAACACTCCAAGACACTATCAACATTCATACTTCATCAAATCATATACTTAACATCATAGAATATAAGTCATATTCATAACATGTTTATACAATCCTATGCATGTCCTTAGAAGACCAACCTAGGAACTATACCATAAAGGTGCACATGTACAACACATAGTCAAAGTTTAATACCCTTGCCTATGCTATTACATCTATCAAGTCATCCTAGTTAATGATGCATTACACAATATCATAGAATGGTTAGCATAGCATAAGACTCATTTATTTATGACTTACAACCTTCTTAAAGTAAGCTTTAGTCTTCACATAATCATCAATTTGCCTTAAAGGTCATGGTCAACACATATATAATGACAATAAACTAAACACCACCACCATAGGTGGACCATACCACACAATTCCATACAAGGCTTCATCAACTACGTTACTATAAAAAAAATGGAGGATATAATCATTCTTACCAATTTCTCACCCTTTGATCATCATTGATCAATACAACTTCTTTATCAACAATTCATATATATGGAAGTATATAAATGTACTTAAACCATACAAGAAACCACGTACAAGTCGCTACAAAATCATACTATAACATGATAGAAGGCATCACACGCATACTAGAAGGTAGAGAGTTATAAATCACTTGCTAACATTCTTTACTGTGATTACCTTGATTAGCCTTCATATTATACCAATCAACCAACCTAGGGCAGTAGCTAAAGACATAATGATCAAGACAAAATCATACTGCATCTACCATAGAATTAAGATCATATAATGTTCATTACAACATTCAAATTGTAAGCTAGAAGAACTCCTTTTCTTTGATCATCAAGAATTCATACCCACAACTCATTAATATCATCAATATAAGTCATTAGTTAAGGACAATATAATATACACGAAATCCTACTACAATTTACCATAACTTCTAGATCATAGTGAACATGTTACTTTAGACATCAATGGAAAATAGAAGAATCATAGGTTAATCGACATTTATCCAAATGAATAACTTATTTAAAATTCATATATAATATATAAGTAAGGCAGTATATACAACCATCCCTACACAATCGAGTTCCACATTAAATCATTAAAACGCCAATGTTACTGTGAATCATGGAAAACTCAGCTAAGCATGTTCAAAACTTCATACATTGATCCACATGGATACTTCATCATCAATTCAACATTAATTCACTTAAATAACAGTATCTATAAGCAATTCAATGTAAGATAATCACAATTCAATAATTAACAAGCCATGATCACAGTGCCCATGCAATGGCTAAATCGATTTAGGGAAGGAACATGGGTTCATCATGCGATTGGATTAAAATCACATTAAAACCAATCAATTAACATAAATTAATCCTTATTTAAACATTTAAAACGTTTTTAGAAAGAACCTATGGATATATTGAAGAAGAAGAACTTTGATCATGAAACTTTCTTTGAAAACATTGAGAAGAACTCTCCAAGTGAAAGGTTTCTTCGATATGAAGGATCACCATAACTTTATCTACATGAAAAACTACAAAACTTGGTGAAGAACCCATGATAATCCAATCTACAAACTGTTCTTAAGCTTCAACAACAATAGAGGTTTCTAGAGAGAATTGGTTTTGGAGGGAAAGTTCAATTTGAGTGAATGGAATTGGGAATGGGTTGGTCACGTTTTAGATTACTTATATACACCCAAAAATAGGTAAATAATTCAATTAGAGTAAGTTTAGTACGTGGAGTGAATTTCCCATTCACCCTTAATAAAACAGTGAGCAAGGCACCAGTTATAGGCCACCATCGATGGACAATAGGTCAATCGACGGGCCGTCTGTGGCTTCCGTCGATTGGTCCTTGGCCTGGTATCTTGTTTATCCTTGACCAATATAAGTTTCCATCGATGAGACCACACCAATGGTCCATTTTTAAACAAACTGGGCGTCATTTAACTCATCGATTGACACTTCCAAGGTAGTGTCTCGACAACCTTGGATCCTTCTTGTGGACCCTTTTGCGTGGCCTTTTATAAGTCGTACCCATACATTCCCAAGGTAATTAGAAACCTTAACAAGTTATAGAACTCCCACATTAGTTTCACCCAAAAAAACATACACGTAACTCGTCCAAACAGGCAAGGCCCCATCAAGACACACATTGAGCGTCTTAAAGGCTAACTTTCGAAGGTCTTGGGCGTTCTTGGATGTTTGACCTCCAAACTTCACGAAACTACATATACTGTTTATAAACATCTCTATACCTCATTTTAAGACTTCATAAGATCATGAAATACAATAGATAAACATGTATAGGCTCATGAGACACATAGGTGACTATCTTGGTCGTCCCTTATTATTTGACTTCTAAATCACCTCAAACTTTACACACTGCCTCTAAACCATATTACATTTAATTTTAGGATCTTAGAACCTTAATATGAACATGTTAGTCTCTAGACACCTGATGTACCATGGTTTCACAGTATTTTTAATGCTTTTCCTTAAGTTTAGTGTTTGTCCAAAAGCCTTTTTGTATTGATTTTTATGTAAGTTTCTCCTTATTTGCAGAAAATCTGTCCAAAGATGAACGGGGATGTTTTTGAGTGATAAATCCAGAAGAGACCACCTACGGAGCTTATGACGGTCCGTTGAGTCTCTGACAGTCCGTAGGTGGCATTGTAGTTAGGAGAGAAGATGTTGAAGGAAGATGGGGAAGTCTGACCTAGTATGGGATTACGGAAGTCCATGATGGACCTTCGTAGGCACGATGGTCCATCCGGATGGTTCATCGTAATGATCAGAGAGTAGTCCCAGTACCCAAATTTGAAGAAGTTAAAATATTATGGAATGAAGACCCTCGACTGACCATCGTGCTTGGACCGGTCTGTCATACCTGTTCATTGAGGGTGATGAAGAAAGCAACAGAAGAATTTGTGAATTATGGTACGATAGAGGCCATGACGGCCCGTCGTGACCACTACGATCCATCACGAGGTCCGTCGAGTCAGACGCGTTTGGACAGATTTTCAGTAATTAGAATCCTTCTTTTATTAGGTTTTTGTTTTTAGTATAATTAGTTTGAAAAAACTCGTTTTTGGGGCTAGAATTTTCAATAATTTTTAGTTCTATTTTTCAAGTATTGAAGAATTAATTTCAGTAATTGATACATTTTTTCTTTAATTGATTGTTGGTGTTTTTATTGATTAATCAAGTGAATTTCTGGATTTTATTCTTTCTCATTAAAGTAAGTGCATGAATTCTTATATTAAATATATGAATAGTGTGATTATAACCATGAGTAACTAAACTCCATAACCAGGGTTGTGGGAACCATGGGTGAATAATGAGGTAAAATCTAACTAAAATAGCGATTCTAAAATAGTGTCTTGCATATAATTATAGTTCTTTCGTTTAGAAATCTCTTTAACGGATGGAAACCGTTAGAAATCCTCTTAATGCGACTTTCCGGACCAAGGAGGTAGATAATAGGAAATAATTATCAACATAGATTTAATCTACACTATCTAATATGCTAGTATTGGTTGGTACGAGGTAATAACTTAGTCAAATATCGAATACAATTCTTAATATGAGGTAAAAGTAAGGGTTAGTATAGAAACACACGTAGCCGGACCAAGGTGCGGAGTGAAATTTTCTAGATGTCGGACCAAGGATTTAGAGATACATAACTTATCACTTTACATTAAAGATACAAGGAAAGAATTGTTATAGTTAGAATTATCAAATTAGGAACCTGTGGGGAACACTTAAGCCCTAGTTACTTTTATTAATTGAGTAAGCTCCGAGATTTGAATCTGTTAGTTATTTTCTTTAATTTAATTAATTATTTTCATCAATTTAGAAATAAAAAACCCTTTTTTGTCTTTTGTTTTCTAGGGAAATAGTTTTCTAAATAATAGTAATAACAGAATAAAGTTAAGTCCAAACTATTTTCCTCGTAGGATCGATCCGAACCTCATTAGTTTGGATCTTTACTTGGTACGACCGCTTTACTTATTATTTGAGAAGTAAGTTTGAGCGTATCAAATTTTGGCGCCGCTGTCAGGGAAAGTAGCTTGTAGATTAGCTTAAACTTATTAATAAAGTTTAGTCAATATTTTCTTAATTTTTCTCTTCTATTGACTTTGATTCTTGCAGAACTAACTTCCTTCTATGCCAAATACACGGAGAGGAAGAGAAGCCTTGTTTTCCTACGGACCAGCATATAAGACTCCCATAAATATGTCTCCATATCAACTTGTATATGGGAAAGCTTGTCATATTCTGGTTGAATTAGAGCATAAAGCCATGTGGGCTATCAAGAAGTTGAAAATGGATTGGAACGAAGCTACAGAACAACAGTTAATTGGGTAGGATGAACTCGATTAATTTCGCCTAAAAGCTTATGAAATCTCAGCCCTCTATAAAGAAAAGATGAAAAAGTACCATGACCTACAAATTGAAAAAAGAGAATTTATGGTTGGGGATTTGGTGCTTTTATACAATTCTAGGTTGCGCTTGTTTTCGAGCAAGCTCAAGTCCAAATGGACTGGCCCTTACTTGATTATTCAACTATTCACTCATGGAGAAGTTTAGTTGGAAACCAAGGAGGGTTTGCGGTTTAAGGTGATTGGACAACGAATAAAAATATATTTTGGGCATGCTTAATCGGCAATGAAGTGATCGAACCATACCATCTTGATAAAGTTTAAGTAATCAAGTGTCTTCAGTCGTGCCGCGATGTTAAATCAGGCGCTGGTTGGGAGGCAACCCAATACGTATCCTCTAATGCAACTGTAGTTTTCTTTCTAGGAATGGTAGCATTTTCTACTAATGGGTTTTAAATTTGCAGGTAGCACATCACCAGGAAATTCTGCAGAAAAACACTCCGCAACATTAACTGACGGATACATCGATGAACCGTCACGCTTGTGACGGACCGTCACATAAATCCGTCGTGACAGGTACATTTTTCATTTATTTTCAAAATTAGGGCATCCGCGACGGAACCCATGAATGACCGTTAAACCTGCAACGGACCGTCGTCTGGGACTCGTTGCGTCATTAACCAGCAACCCGACACGACCCAGCTGGGGAATTTTAAAAGTTTTCAACATTTTAAACTCCCCACCCCTTCATTTAAACTGTTTCTTTCTCTCTTTCTCCCATTTCCTACCTTTCCAACTTCCTACCTTTTTCATCCTCTTCTCTATCAACTGATCCACATCACTTCCCCAAATCCAAAAATCTATTTTATACTGGTCGGAGTCTACTGCTGTGTTTCTGCTCTTGATAGTTGAGTGCCTCACTTTACTTTTTCCTCTTCTTATCAGGTATGTGTCTCTGTTCTCTACCTATTTACACTGCATTTTGGTTTTTCAATTACTATTGGCCTATTTCTTTTTGGTGGGTCTTTGCTCTTTGATCAAATTTTTTCTGACCTAGGTTGAGAGTCTTTTGAATTGCCTTGTTAAAACTCGAGAAAATGGTGTTTTAGCATTGCTAGTTTGCTAGGTATTTGGGTTAGAAACATCTACTTTAATATCAAGTATTCCGTTTGAGTCACAGGGGATTATTGTGACATCCTCAGTTCTGTCACTGAATGATAGAACGAGACCCCGATGATGGACCGTCATACCCACGATGGACCGTCATCGGGTCTGTCCCAACACCATACTATTCATTTTCTCTAAGTGTCCACCAACGGACATATGTGACGGACCGTCGTTTCCACGATGGTCCGTCCTGCACAACCGTTATGGTTGTCAGAGACCCTTGTCCTTAGAGTCTCCATTTTTTCAAAGAGTCCACTAACAGATATCTACGACGGACCATCGTACCCTCGACGGTCTGTCTGGCACAACCGTCATGACGGTCTGAGACCCCTCTCATAAGGGTCTCCATACTTTTTCTAAGTGCCCCACGACGGACATCGACGATTGACCGTCATTATCACGACGGTCCGTCTTTCTTATCTGTCATAACTGTCAGAGACTTTCCTTCTGAGGAAATCAAAATAAACATTGTTGAAGTAAGACATGACGGACCCCATGAAGGTCTGTAATGCTCACGATAGGCCATCACCTCGTCTGTCGTGTTTCACTGCTACTACAGAGATGTCATTACAACTTTGCTCTTATGTGTATTTTGTCTCATTTTTGCTTGTCTTGTTTTCTCCTTCTACTACTAATAATGATTATTTACAGGTACTATCTCTAATGGCACCAAAACAAGATCGAGCTTACGCACGTGGGCGTTCAAAGTATGTCGCCCCGTCTGACCGACTGGTTATAGGCTCTGATGATGAGCATGATCCTGAGTACGTGCCCCAGGCACTGCCACTCCAGCAGGAGCTGCACGTGCAACCAGACCTACGCCCAAAAAGGTGGCGTCCAACGTAGTCATTGCCTCCCTGTCTGATGAGGAGCACGCACTGACCGGCACACCTTCTGGGTCAGCTACACAAGAAGAATGAGCGTCTGGTTCCTTAGGAGTTTTGTGGTCATAGGAATCCTCCGGGTCCGCAGAAGTCTCTACACCCGACACGGCTGCACAGTCTGCCTCGTCTGATGAGGGTGACAGTACTAATTCCACTCCAGGATCACCAGCTGGAGTTCTCGCCCTAATTGCCGACATGCCCAACCGGTGGTGTGTTGACGGGAAATACCATGTGTATTCAGACGCCAAGATTATAAATGATAAAGGCGTTATGACATAGACCCTTAACTGGAGAGGCGGGTCCTTACGCGAAGTCTCCCCACCATGACAGATATCCACACTCTCTTCACCAGACACCGGCTAGAGTGGACGGCTCGTTCTTTGGGCCACTACAGTGAGGAGTTAGTCCGAGAGTTTTACGCCTCTTATGTCGCTATTCTCCGATCACAGATCGATAGGCGTGCTGCCTCCGCCAAACAGGCCCCACTTGAGCACGTCTAAGTACGCAGATTACAGGTCAACATCTCACTGCCAACCATCCTCCGGTATCTGTACGGCGAGGATGTTGATACCACCAGGACCCCTTTCACCGCCGAGTTTGACTACCGATGGTAAATTATTAAAGAGGGCCGATTCTTGTGTGAGCCATCGCTGAGAGAGAACACCAAGAGGTGGATGTCCCAACACTTATCTATTGACGGAGAGGTTACCGACTGGCTAATGGAGTCGAAGGGAGCCATCAGGAAGGACAACTTGCCCTTCACGACTAAGTTTCTATGGTTGATTATCAGCCCCTACCTCTCCCCCATGGCTGTAGATAATATAGTTACATGGGATCGCGAAGTTCTGATACCAGCGATGATGGCCGGGTGTGAGGTTGACTTCGCTTGGCTTCTTCAGGAGGTCATGCACGAGAGGGAGTTCAAGGTCACCACTACTTACCCTTTTCCATGCATGGTATTTTCATTATGCAGGTCCGCAGGTGTGCCCATCTGGCACATTGATCATCTTAAGACTCCACAAGGCAATGTTGATATCGGCCTAATCAGGGATGATGCCAATGAGTTGTCTCCACGGAGAGGGCACCGTCCACAGGTGCCTCCACTTGGTGAGAATTTGGCTGATACTGTAGAGCATACTTGAACGGCTACGCAGGCTACTTCAGCACCCACTGACACTACCTTGGTCGAGTCTATCCCGAGTAGTAGCACTGCCCCAAGCTCCTCTTGCTCAGCCCCTTCCCCATCTCTAGTCCCACTTGCTAGGGTACAAAAACTAGAGGCTCAGATGGCCACACTTCTGAATCACATCCAGCCTTGGATGCAGAGGTCTATTGCTGAGGCGGAGGAGCACTTGGAGCCTAAGATTGCACAGCACACAGAGAGGAAGATTGCAAAGGTTCATCAGTGCTACGACGCTTTTGAGTTGTGGGTGCTAGCCCGTCCAGCCCCTCCAGAAGACGTGTCGACCCTTCAGGATGCGGTTGAGAGCTTGCGAGAAGATCTGATATGATCCTAGAGGCAAGGGTGGTTGAGTCTGAGGCCCCTTCTGCAGAGCTTGCTGAGGAGACAGTGTTGGCTGCTTTATTCACCACTTCTGAGAATCCACCACCTCTCCCTCGTGAGCATGCCAAGAGGCGTAGGGATCGAGAGGAGGATGAGGATATGTCAAGGAGGCACAACTGATAGTGTTATTGCTGATGAGGACAGTACTGAGGGTGTCTAGACTACATAGGTAGTGGGTTCAGGGGAACCAGATCCACCAGCTTGCTGATCGCCGACACTTTGCGCCTCAGGTTTGCTTCACCTACCACTCTCGTATTTCATTTTTTTATGCATTGGGGACAATTGCATATCTTTTTGTTGGGGGTGGGGTAAATTGAAAGTGAGTGATAGGGTGAAGTCTGAGTATCCCAATTCACGATCCTCTTTATGGGTTTTCTTGCCTGTGTTCCTTTTCCCCCCAAAAAAATTGATTGATTACTTTTATTGTTGAATCGGCATGTTATATCTTGTGTACATAGAATAACTCTGAAGCATGATGGCTAAAACAAATATGATATCTCGATATGAAAATGATGCATGACTAGGAATAGTAATTGATAATTGTGTGGCTCTAAACATGACATAGAGATACACTACTGCATGACCTTGATTCTAAGACTCGAACTAGGTGTCTAATAATCTAGGAAAGTAATGAATGTCAAGTGAGTGTGAAGAAAATTCGAAATATCCACCTTTGAGATTGAGCTAGAACTTGTCTGGTTAGTCTTGCTAGAAGTAAGCCAAAATGAACAATTATAAAAGGATCATACGCCTTTTTTCGAAATAATTAATCTTGAGCCCCAAAAAAACCAAACAAATGAAGTTAATCCCATATTGATCCAAATGATTTGACCCTAAAAACAGATCTTTCTTTTTAACCCCAACTGATCTTCTCTGGGAACACTGTGTTAGCCCTGGTCCCTCCTTGGACATGTGCATCTCAGTTTATGCCAAAGGCATAAGTTGAGGGTGGCTAATGCAGAAAAACAACGTTGTCGTGGCCCTGACCCAACCGTGCGTATTGTGAACCTTGAATCATGGCAAAGGCATGAGTTGAGGATGGATGTTATAAGGAATACTCTGGAAAGTGGGGTTGAAAGAATGAAGAGATAGAAAGAACAAAACAGAAGTGACTAAAAAAAAGAAAACAAAAGTCACTTACATATAAGGATAAGAAAGGGAACACATCAAGATAAAAAGAAAATTGAGAAATTCAGCGAAATAAAACGATAAAAAGGTTGTATGTTTAGCCGATATGTCAAGGAGGGAAACAAGTCACTAAAGTATACCTAAATATACCCTACCTGACCCTGAGCCTATGTTACAAGCTAAGAAAGTCCTATCGTGATCCTAAGAGTTATATGGCGAACTTAAAGTATTGAAAATAAGGGAAAGCTTATGGCAATATGTGTTAATGAGTTGTGAATTTGTTGTGAGAGTGACTTTTTAAAAGTAATCCTTATACTCAAACTGAAATCATTGTGTGAAAAAGGAGGATGTTTTTTTGAAGTAAGGACACTAGTTGCAATACCGGAAACATTGGCACCTCGGTGAGAAATTGAAGAATATACGTGTCAGTGCGTGGTGAGTCTCTGTCATGGTATGGTTCCACCTAGTTCAAGCCTAATAGTGATAACATGCATAAAAATGATGAGAATGATCAGGATTGATAGTCAAATGATTGCGAAAGCTAAAATATGGATACTCTTGTAAAAAGATTTTGTAGTGAGTATAGTGCGTCGCTTGAGGAGAAACAATGAATTTAAGTTGAGGGTGTTGATGTACCGTGGTTTCACGGTATTTTTAATTCTTTTTCCTTAAGTTTAGTGTGTTTCCAAAAGCCTTTTTGTATTGATTTTTATGTAAGTTTCTCCTTATTTACAGGAAATATGTCCAAAGATGAAGGCGGATGTTTTTGAGCGATAAATGCAAAATAGACAACCTACCGAGCTTATAATTGTCCGTCAAGTCTGTGACGGTCCGTAGGTGGCATCGTAGTGAGGAGAGAAGCTGCTGAAGGAAGTTAGGAAGTCTGGCCTAGTTTGGGATTACGAAAGTCCATGACAGACCGTCATAGCCACAACGGTCCATCTTGCTGGTAAATCGTAATGATCGGAGAGTAGTCCAGTACCTAAATTCAAAGAAGTTAAAGTATTATCGAACGGAGATCCTCAACAGAACGTCTTTCTTGGAAAATTCCGTCATACCTATTTGTTGAGGGTAATGAAGAAAGCAGCAGAAGAATTTGTGAAGTATGGGACGACAGAGGCCGTGATGGCCCATCGTGACCACTATGGTCTGTCACGAGGTCCGTCGACTCAGACGCGTTTGGACAGATTTTCAGTTATTTGAATCCTTCTTTTATTAGGTTTTTCTTTTTATTGTAAAAAGTTTGAAAAACCTCGTTTTGGGGGTTAGACTTTTCGATAATTTTTAGTTCTTTTATTCAAATATTGAAGAATTAATTTCAGTAATTGATATACTTTTTTTGTAATTGATTGTTAGTGATTTTGTTGTTTATCAAGTGAACTTCTGGAGTTTTTTTTTCTCATTAAAGGAAGTGCATGAATTCTTATATTAAATATATGAATAGTGTGAATATGACCATTGGTAACTAAATTCCATAACTAGGGTTGTGGGAACCATGGGTGAATAATGAGGTAAAATCTAACTATAATAGCAATTCTAGAATAGTGTATTGCATGTATTGATAATTCTTTCATTTAGAAGTCTTTTTAACGGATGGTCAACGTTAGAACTCGTCTTAATGCTACTTGCTGGACCAAGGAGGTAGATAATAGGAAAAGAATTATCAACATAGATTTAGTGTACACTAGTATCGGTTGGTACGAGGTAATAACATAGTCAAATATTGAATACAATACTTAATATGAGTTATACGTAAGGGTTAGTATAGCAGCACACGTAGCCGGACCAAGGTGTGGAGTGATAGTTTTTAGATGCCGGACCAAGGATTTAGAGATACATAACTTATCACTTTACATGCAAGATACAAGGAAAGAATTGTTATAGTTGGAATTATCAAGTTAGGAACCTGTGGGGAACATTTAAGCCCTGATTACTTTTATTAATTGATTAAGCTCTGATTTGAATCTGTTAGTTGTTTACTTCAATTTATTTAATTATTTTCATTAATTTAGAAATAAAATCGCCCTTTTGTCTTTTGTTTTCTAGGGAAATAGTTGACTAAATAATAGTAATAATAGAATAAAGTTAAGTCTGAACTATTTTCCTCCTGGGATCGATCCCAACCTCATTAGTTGTTTTTTTTTTACATGATAAGACCGCTTTACTTCTTATTTGAGATATAAGTTTGAGCGTATCAACATCCTAACTCATTTTAGGGGTCTTACATCCATATTATGACTAAGAAAAAAAAGGATACGGGTTAAGACTATGTCTCGCTCTGTCCCTCTCTAGCGGGAGGAATCCCGCTCTGGCTGCCCCACTTTGGAGGGACGAACCCTGCCCTAGCGGCCATAATGCAAACAGAACCTAATACAACAAATTTTCTAGGGGTTTTCCCTTTCTATTTTTCCACAAAACTTCCTAGCTTTACTTAGCAATTTTAGAATAATCCTCATAACTAGGATAGGCATTGTCTACCCCCAATTATTCTTAACGGCACACGCTCCACAATTCCCCTTATTTCACATTCAACACTACAAGTCACTCGTCCTAGGATACGCTCAGACATTCACAAAATTATTAGTTGGTTTCAGCACTCATCTAATTTCTCGCTTACGAATGACATCGTAATTTATCTAGACTATTGCACCTAATCTCATGATGATTTTCCTTTTACAATTAGTTTCACGATACTCAAGTACTTAAAACTTGCATAACTTCAACGACCATGCCAACATATTGTACATATCAAAGTTCAGGCACCCTTATTATTGTGCACATAATTACCTCATCACATTTAAGAAATTACAACTTTACATTCACAGCTAATAAGACAACCAGAAGCATGCGTCCAAAGTTTCCAAGATACAATTGATAGATAAGTCAAATTTTTTTAATTAGTTCGTTCCATAAATGACCATCAGTCCAGCCTTATACGGTCCCGAAGTCCAAATACCATTTTGAACAATCTCAGTTCCAATTAACTTGCTTGTATTCCATCTAGTTCACTTCGTTGAGATACCAATTGGAATATGAAGATACTAATTGGACTAAGCACATACCACATGCAACAATACTAGCTAGGGAGCCCCATATAACTGGTAATTTCAATCGTAGAACTTGGTTAACCCATTTCTTAATTGCCTCAATCTTTAACTGATGGTAACCACACCTTAAATCAATCTTAGGGAAAATTGATGCATGTTACAATTAGTCAAAGAGGTCATATATCCGAGGCGATGGATACTTGTTTTGAATGGTAACCCTATTCAACTATTTGTAGTTTATATACATCCTTTCTTGCTAGTGATGGTGTTACCACTTTTGTTGCTCTAGTTCAAACCATAGAGTGAAGTAGGAAAGCTACCAATTTGTATCACCAGATACCAATTGGTTTCAAGTCATAGCACGAAGGAGTAGGAAAGAGGTGAGTTTTAATAAAGTCCTATAGAATATCGAATAAAAGTACACACGTCATCGCAACTTTTTGTAAGACTCTACTAGACTCATTTTTTTGTACAATGACATCAACGAACCTACGCTCTAATGCCAACTTGTCATAGTACAAACCATCGTGATTCGCACCCAACTAACCCTTTGGTACGAGAACCATTACTACAACTAAACCAAGCAACTTAACCAAAACTAAGCCAATCATGTTACAGAAACACGTTTGATTAACTAAACAAATACGGAATATAATACCTAGAACCTGAAATTCATTGTACCAAAACTCTAACAAGATTCATAAGTCTAACAGAATGTCATCTAAAGAACTAGTCTAAGTTCAAATAGAATGGACTGTACAAAAAAAGAACTCAAGGTATACCTGAAGAACTATACCCTTGAATTCAAATGATCACTAATCTTCTAAGAAATTTCTATCAATAACCGCTGGAAAATGCCCTGTACTTAACAAAAATAAGAACAAGTACAGTATCATTACACAACCACCGTGTACTGGTAGGATCACACAGCTATCACACTTAGTGTAAACATATCTAAGTCAAAGAAATAATATAACCATTTAACATACTGAATATCAACTACATTGTTTAACACAATGTTCATAGCATAAGATAACCACACCACAAGCACTCTTAAAGTCCACTTGTGCAATGCATAAATGGAGTCCCACTCCCCTAGTCACACTAAGTAAAACTCTTTGAGAAGTCATAAGTCATAGTTCATAAACAAGAAATACAATTATCACAAGTATTTGGTCCTCTCAGGGAACCCAAACTCAAACTGCTAGTGCATCGGCATGGTACCCGATACTAGTTAGCTTGCCGAAACGTGGAAATATCCCATAGTGTGCTAAAACGTGGCAACCGATCAAATATTTATCTCAGAACGTGGCAATCCGATCTCATCAACACACCTTAATCACATACACAAGTACATCATCAAGATCAAAAAACAAAAGGTGATTCATGGCTTACAATTATTCGTTCATTCTCATTTGCATAGTGTGTGATAGATAATGAAACATTCACATGCATACATGCATTATAATGAGGCAATAAAAAACATATATCACACCAACATGAAATCACAATCATCACCTACCTCAAACCAAGATTGAATCTCTTAAGGCACTTGAATCTTCCCTTTTTTTATTCTTTCCACTTGTTCTAGGTCTATAACAATTAATATACACAGGGATCAACAATCAAAGATCTAATTATCCGGATGATAACAAACCCAATAGACCTAGACCAACCCAAGATCCGAATACCCAATTTAGGGATTTTTCCACCATAGTTTTTAGATCAAAATCATTCCCCATCAATAATAACCTAAGAAAATAGGTTCTACATATTGAAAAATGTATTCAAGGTGTTAAAATCTTACCTCTAGCCTCAAGAATGGAAAAAAACTATTTAGAACTTGTCTGGGGTCACCTCCTTATCCATAAAAGTAAAAAAAAAATGAAATATTGTTGTTTCAGGGTTTATTAGTGACTTTAAGTTGCGTCAGGACCGCTAGAACTAACCCAACCCTCTACAACGGTGCCACTCAGCACCCAAAATCCCACTCTAGCGGCCTCGATAGAGACAGAACGTACCCATTCACGAAAAGATCAATTCTGAGAATTCTACTCGGTCGAATTAGATTCCGTAAAGTGGTATGAGTTACTTATCGTCTTAACTATACACTCATGTAATAAAATTTACAATTAGATCTCTAATTCATTACTAGATTTCCCTACACCTTGATGCCTTTCATCCAAATCTAGACAAGATTGGGCAATTTCAAGTTACTACCAAAAAGTTTTCTAGCCTTAATTCTTTCTTCATTGACTTTTACATATCGACAGAATGAGGTAGTTACAACAAAAGATTATTCACCTGTAGAAATTAGAAATCAAATGCCTAACGTATTTACAAATTCGAAAAGATTTACTAATTCACATACTCTATTAGAGAATGTCTCAGTTCGAATTGAAGTCTCTATAGTACCATCCACTAGTGTCACAGCTAATTTAGTCAAAAGCACACAAAAAAATGCGGTAGACCATTGGGTTCTAGGGATAGAATCCTTAAAGAACAAAAAATTAAGGCTAAAATGACACTATGAAATAATCTCATACGAAAATTCAACATTTGAATAATTATGATATCTATGAAGGAATCAATGATCTTGGGACTCGAGGAAATAAAGAACTATCAACAAATTCAAGAAATGTTCAAACTAATCTGAATCAATCATAAAATAAGTGTTGATTATGTCTTTACATATATGTTGCCACAAAAATCATGCAAGAGAGTCATGATCTTGAATCTCAATATGTTGTAGAATATTGACATAGAAATGATTGTCCAAATTGGTAAGAAGCAGTTCACTCAGATTTGAATTCACTTGTCATGCGTGACGTTCTTGGATTTATAGTTCAGACACCTAATAGTATAAAAATTGTTGGCTGTAAATGGATTTATGCGAAAAAGAAATGAGAAAAATAAAACACAAAGGTATAAAAGCATGTCTTGTTGCACAAGGATTTTCTCAAAGGTGTGATGTCGATTATGAAGAGACATACTCACCCATTATGGCTGAAATAACATTGTGTTATCTAATTACTTCGCAGTCCATGAGAGATAAAAAATTATTTGATGGATGTGATTACAATTTATTTTTATGGATCACTTGATAATGAGATATACAACAAAATTTATGAAAGATATTTGATGCTTAAATCAGATAGATCAAAATCTCAAGAAATGTATTCATTTAAATTGCAAAAATCATTGTAAAGTTTGAAGAAATATGGACGCATGTGGTATAACCTTCTTAGTAAGTGTTTATATAAGAAAGGTTTACAAATGATGCAATTTGTCCATGTGTTTTTATAAACAAAACAACATCGAAAATTATTCAAATTGCTATGCATATTGATGACATAAACATTATTGGAACTCCAATATATATTCAAAAGACGATTGGTTATTCAAAAAACATATTTGAGATCAAGATCTTGAAAGGACAATTATTTCTTGATTTGCGAATTTAGCATTTGACAAACAATAATTTTGTACATTAATCTGCCTACTCAGAGAAAGTGTTGATAAGATTTTGTATGGATGATGTGCATCCAAGATATTTGTTAGGTCACTTGATGAGAAAAAGGGTTCATTGTGACCTCAAGAAAAAAAATCCTTAGTTCTGAACTACCTACTAATATATCTTGCCAATACTAAAATGCATGATATCTTTCCTTTTAATTTATTATAAATACTAATATTCATATCATCATCTACTAACTTTCTTTTCTCTTTTAAAAATATCAAATTGAAAATGCTATTATTTAGGCATCTACTATTTGTGAGGTTTTTCGTATTTCTGCGTCTCTTTTATTCTGAATGAAGTTCTTAGTTTTTTTCCCCAAAATTTTCAACTAAGAGGTGACATTAAAGGTATTAGTGTAATGTTTTAGAAATTGATATATGGTCATAACCATGTTTTATTATTGTGGAAGAGAGAGTTGGGCTATATACATGAACTATGATCTTTCTTGCTAAATTTTCTTCCTCATATTTTCTTCGACCTTTTAGATCTTATCTTAAGAGAAGTTTTGAATTTCAAACTATAATTATAATTCCATGTATAGACTGAAATTTGATCATATTAACTTCAGATGTAATATTAAATTTATTTCTGATTTAGTTAATTTTGACTTTCTTTACTAAAAGGCACAAGTGAATAAGGAAAAATATTAATATTCTCTTTTTTTTTCGGGCAAAGAAGAAAATTCAAAATACTATTTATGACATTGTTCTTTATTCCTCATTTTTCACGATGAATTCCTTCATTTACATTTACATTAACCTTTCCAGATCTATTGGTGGATAATAGTAGAGATATCAGTTGCATTGGAAAAGTTTCTCCATAAACTAGATTGTTTAAGCAAAAAAAGTTCATTTGTTCCAATAAATAATTGTCTTGATGAATGGGGAAACCTGATGTAAGAGCAGCGATTAAAAAAATCGTTCTTTTTTTACAATAATATAGATGAAGGGACGAATAAGTGGAACGTCAAACTTTGCACCTTCAAAACTTGCTCACAGATAAAGTATATCAAAATGGTTGATCAAGGAAAATAGTGTACTTGACCATCTGGAGGGATACTGTGCCCAAGCGTTTGATATATGTGCTTTGATTTAAACAAAATGAATAAAAAAAATTAAGAAATTTTAGTGGGTTTTCATGTATGCATATAGTGTGTTGAATGTATCGTAGACTATGAACTATACATTGATAAATCAAGATTAATCTTATAGAATAATTGGTGAAGTTACAACTTTTATGAACCAAGAATTTTTCGTAAGCTTAGGATCTTATGTCACAAGTCCCAAGGTTACCTCTAGATATGGCACAGTGTTGAGTCATAAGTCATGACCCCTAGATAATTAACCACGTGATGCTATGATTAACATAAATCAATATAAAATTGAAACATAAATGCAAAAGATAAATCTAAAAATATCTATATAAATCTCATAACACTAAGATAAACGAATATTTGAAAACAATAACATAAGAAATCTATATATGGCTTTCAGTAAACCTCTGCTAGTAGGCGTTGCTAGGACAAACCCTAGCTAATTCCAATTGTCTGAAACTGAAAGTAATAACTGAAAAGAAAGATAAGGGTTATCCTCTATGTGATGAGGACTCATTAATACTTCTGCTCGCTGATCAGAGGTACCATTAATTACCGCGATCTAGATTCTGAATATCAGAACCTGTACTTTCAAACAATATTAACAGAGAGTATGTTGTCGATACTTTTTGTAACCTTATAGGTGTGAATTAAGGAAATGAGAAAGTTACTTTTAATGATAATATTATTACCATCATGTCCATTGTTATCCACAATAGCATAGAACGAAACATAACTTGGTGTGAAAGGGTCGGTTGCATCATCCCCATGAACAACGTCTTGAAGAAAATTGAATTATTCACTCTGCACAATCACTTCAGTAAGGTCATCCTTCTTCAGAATATTTTGATGGTTTTCTTGAGTGTTAAGAGAGGAACGAAGGGTGAGATCTTGAATGAACAACTCACGTGCCTTAACCGTTAAAATAGGTGATTCAGCCGCAACCATTCGAAGATCCTTGTCCTTCTTTATGATCTTCTTAATACGGGTTGGTGGAAGTAGTAGTCTGTTCTTGAAATCAGTTAACGTTCTCGATTTTAATCTGTTGGGATTTCCAAAACATATCCTACGTTGGGTACCGAGCAAATTGAGTTGCATTCACTGCCGATTTCTCAGAGTTGTTTTTCATGGTGACTTTTTCTATGTTTACAAGTTCAAACATACATATATATTGTTGTTCCTTCTCTATATATAAAGACAACTAAATCTGATTACAAATTTTCTAAAGATAATTAAATGAATGAGCTTATACATTTCTAAATCTAAATTCAAGCTAAGACTATTAATTGAAATTTATTACAATTTAATATAAAAGGTAAGAAAATAATCTTATTAGATACTAGTAAAATCTAGTCAGTAAGGTATTAAAGAATGAAACGAGATTTAATAAAAGTAATTCTTTTTAAGTTATCTGAATAAATATTTTTCAACAATATTCCATATAGCACTACAAGAATAATAATCATGAATAGAAAGAAATAAACAGTTTGTTATAAATGGGATTTTAGATATGTGAACAATACGTCAAATTTGATGTATTTCAAACTCTAAATAATACTTTAATTAAGAAATAATGAAACCAATAATTAACAATCACTAATTTATAAACTGATAATCGAACCAATAACAATTAACAACTGATAAATTGATATTCGAATCAATAACAATCAATAACAAATAAATTGAAAATCGAACCAATAACAATCAATAACTCATAAATGAATAATCGAACATATAGCAATCGATAATTTCATGTGAATGGATGAAAAATCCTATAATGCCCATAAGGTCATAGAAAAAATGAACATTAATACCAGTAAAGGTGGACAAACAATAAAGGCATGATAAAAGCTTTTTAAGAAGCATTTTACCCTCAACGAGAGATTTTCTAGTGTAAATTCTAATATAATTAGACTCTTAATATGTGAGTATTGGACATCGGATGAGAAATCAAATAAAAAACTGCATACAAGTCTATCAATTGAGAGTTGTAATAATTTCATATGATGTAACAATAAAATTGCTAAATAATTGTCATATTAAAAATTAATTATACCAAGATATTAACGAATGAATCTAGAAATTAATTTTTTTTGAGATATCCAAATCTTATTTTCCAATAATCATACATATATCGCAAAAAAATGAGTAGAAAAAATATCAAGAAACTTTTGTGAGTTTTCAAGTATGCATACAATGCGTCGAATTTGGTGTGTAGTAGACTATGAACTATATCTTGATAAAGTAAAATTAAACTTATAGAATAATTGGTGAAGTTTAGAACTTTTATGAACCCACAATTCTTTTGTAAGCATAAGATCTTATGTCACTCCCCGAGATTACCCTTAGACCCAACATGGAGCTTAGAGACACAAGTTACCCAAAGCTAACCTCATCGCGTGATATGACATAAGCTCAACATAAACTAATAAAAATTAAAATATAAACACGGAAGCTACATAGGATATATATATATATATATATGTATGTATATGTGTGTATATATATATAATATATATATATATATATATATATATATATATATATAGATATATATATATCTATATATATATATATATAGATATATATATATATATATTATATATATATATTATATAATATATATATATAGATAGAGAGAGAGAGAGAGAGAGACTAATATATGAAAGAAATAACATAAGTAGAATTTATATTGATATGACTGTCTAAAAGCCTTTACTAATATGAGTTTCTAGGACAAACCCTTGCTAACTCCAACCGTATGAAAATGAAAATAATAACCGAAAAGAAAGATAATGGTACTTGTCCTCGAAGTGATGGAAAAGACTCACCAACATTGTTGCTCGCTGATCAGAGATAGCAATAACCATGAGTTGAATACTAAACATCAGAACCTGTATTATCAAATAATATAGACAAAGAATATGTTGTTAGTATCTTTTGTAACCCTATAGGTGTCAATTAAGAAATGAGAACGTTACTTGTAATGATCAATAATATTACCATCATGTCCATAGCTGCCTCCAGCAACATAGAGCCACACAACACTTGGTGTGGAGCCGTTAGTATTATTATCATCATAATAATCTTCAACAAGGAAATCTAAATTGTTATTTTGCATAATCACATCACTGATGTCATCCTTCTTCAGAATACGTCGATGTTTTTCCTGAAAGAGAAGAACGAGGGGTGAGTTCTTGAATGGATTACTCACATTTCTTAGAAAACCAAAACAGGCTATTCGTAAATAATCATGCAAACATCCTTGTCCGTCTTTATGATCTTCTTGATGCGGTTAGGTTAAAGTAGCAAATTGTTCTTCAAATCATTAACATTCTCCATTTTTTTCCGCTGGTTTGTCCAAAATATCTCCATCTGTTATTGCTTATTATTCTCAACATTAAGTTGTGCCGGCTTTGGGTACCTAGTGGATTGAGTTGCATTCACTGTGGATTTCTCAGAGTTCTTTCCCATAGTGATTTTTTCAAAGTTTACAAGCTCAGAAACAGAAATGAAGACTTATATATATATATATATATATAAGAAAAAAATTGTAAAAATCATCTTATTAAACACTAGCTAGTTCTAGTTAAAAAGGTAATAAATAATGAACCTGAACACTAATAAAAAGTAATTCTTTTGAGTTATTTTAATAAAAAAAAATTCTACAATCCTACATATATCACAAAAAGAACAATAATGGATAGAAAGAAATAAAAAATTTGTTATAAATGGATTTTTACACATGTGTAAAATGAGTCAAATTTAACGTCTGGTAGACTATAAAACATACTTTGATAAAATCAACATTAATTTTATAGAATAACTGGTGAAGTTCAAAACTTTTATGATTACAATTTTTTTATAAACTCAGAGTTTTATTATATCACATGATTATGCTCTAAAAATTATCATTATTATCCCAATATTTGTACCAACATGTCATATGCATATCCTAAGATTCATGGGGGTTTTATAATATGCATGTTTAACCATCAAATGTATTATGCATAGCAATGCACGAACAATAAAAGATATGAATTGAATTAAACTTTTACTAATTAGCCTCATTAATTTGCGGTATAACACTATATTCAAACATCATTTGGGGAGGGGGGGGGGTAGCATAGTTTAATAATGCATATTAACTAATGACTTGTTATATATATGTGTAAATGTGCACGCGTGCGCGTGTTAGAACCTAGTTTATTCAATCTTCAATCACATAAATTGGGTTTTGTACTATCATTGCTGATCTTACCAAATTGATAACATCTCACATTCATCGGCGTTTCTTTCTATCTTTGATCTATACTGCATCTCTATGAATTTTTTTTATTTAGGTTCAACACTTTAAGCACTCTAATGTATTTAGAAAATGTTTGTTATTTTACCAATAATGACGACAAGTGAATAAAGTAACTTCATGTTTCTTCTTTTCTTTGTTAGAACAATTAGATTTAAAAGTCAGATTTTACATTACTATTACTCTGTTTATTATAAAAGAGAACACAATTAGTTTAATTGATTTTCCTACTCATTTTTTTCCAGTCCTTCTCAATTTCTCATGTACCTCTTCTTGTCCACTACCTTATTTTGCAACCAAACAATGTCTATTTGGTTAAACATATATATGCATCAAACTTGTTTTATTGTGGTGTTAGTAAATGGTAACACATACATATTTTTCTTATACAACAAAATAATTGTTACATTCACTTAACTTCGTTATATCCCTTGCCACTACATTTATCACCAACACTACTCTAGTTATTTTTCATGAAATTTTGAAAAAGGGGCTATTTTTTCTATATTAACATAGATAAAATTAGAAGTCATATAAATATTGGTTCTTATATACAAAGTACAAAGAAAACTAATTAAAAAATTTCTAAACCTAATGAAGGTATCAATATTGATGCTCGAGGTACAATACAACTACGGTAAAAAATAAATAGGATAATAGGGGTCAAATACATATGTTAATTAAATGAAAATAATATTAATAGTGAAGAGTGTCATAGGTAAAATATGAGAAAATCACACCCCATAAATAAATTAGACAAAATATTACAAAACATAAGATACTTTTAATTCTTAATCAAATATGATTTTATATTACAAAATGTATAGCAGATACAAACAAATTAGAGAATTTTTTTTTAGATTTTGGACGTTATTTATAGGCTAAATTTTTTTTTTTTAATTTTGTTTTAACACACATTTTCATTTTGTAAAGGAAAACTACTTGTGTGTTCATACACATTTTTTGCATTTCTCTATTTCACTTTCAATGTGAAAATCAATATTCTCTTTGTGAAATAAAATATAATTATTAAAAATTTGATCCTACAATTATCATGATGTAACATCAGTATCATTATTTTCATTAAAATATTTGATTGATCAAATTCTTTATCAAAGTTTTACTTTTTGTCAATTTTATTCTTTAGTGGATTCCTCGATGTTCCTCTGTTGTCATATATAATATATATTTTCAGTCAATACTAGTCTATAGACTACAAAAATTTTCCTTTATTTCTTTCCTAGACATGTCTTGAGAAGATTCAACTGGAAAACTAATAATCACAATTTTTATCTAGTAATTAACACAATAAAACATTGAATGTTATATATATATATATATATATCCACTAGTTCTTGTCACATCCCCAAGCTATCCTCAGGACGCAGACACGACACCGAGAATAACTAGTTACCCTAAGCTAACCCTACTGGCATAATCATAAGCATACTAAAGATAAATTGAGCAATAAAACTATGTGGAAGCTAATCATGGAGTCAATATGAAATGATGGTAAATAGCCATATACTAAAGCTGAATCTATAAAAAGTGTGAGTTTGAATACAAAGAGAAATCAAACTCTAAGACTAAAGTTGAAATCAACTATGTCTGAAATAAAACCTATACTGACTAGAAATGTAGGGACATGCCCTAACTAGATCTAGAAAACTGAATAAAGCTAAACGTGATAAAATAGTCATGTCACTACTTCTATTGCTGAACTAAAGATCGTGAACCGATCTGTGTGTAACCTGACTTTAGAGCACCTGAACCTATATCACGAGAAGATATAGCGCAGGGTATGCGTCAATACCTTTCAGTAACTGACCATGCATGATAAAATAAAGCTAAAATAACATATAATTGAACAAAAAAATTAAGCAATGATATAATCTGAACATGATACAGATATTGTGTCACGACCCAAAACGGGTCGCGAGTGGCACCCACACTTATCATAGTATGTGAGCAAACCAACCAATCTAACCCCAACATTTCAACCATAATAAAACAGAAAATAAAGCGGAAGACTTAAAACTCATTAACGAAATCAATTAAATAACTTCTAAAATTTATCCATTACTATTCCCAAAACCTGGAAGTCATCACCACAAGAACATCTATCCTCAAAATACTAAATCTAAGAATATCTAGGAAACTAAAATAATAAACAGCTAGTCCATGCCGGAACTTCAAGGCATCAAGACATGAAGAAGGAGATCCAGTCCAAGCTAGAAGCATTAGCTCACCCTGAGATCTGACGTGATGAAGACTAGCTAGAGTTGCGGTTGTGTTGAAGACGATGGCACGTTTGCTGCACTCCACAATTAACAAAGAAAACAATTACAAGTAGGGGTCAGTACATAGCACAAGTACTGAGTAGGTATCATCGGACAACTCAAAATAGAAAATAATATATTTCAGATAATACATAAAATCAACTAATATTCTTAACAGGTGATAGCAACAAGTATAAGAATCATTTACAACCTCACCAAGCACATCTGTGAGGACTCAAGCCTCCACATCATACTCTTTTTGAAAAACATGTTCTTTAGATTAAGTATATTAACATATTTCAAGATTCATTCTCTTTACTAATCCTGGTGTCGGAACGTGACACTCCGATCCATCTACTATCCTGGTGTCGGAAGGTGACACTCCGATCCATTTACTATCCTGGTGTCGGAACGTGACACCCGATCCATATACTATCCTGGTGTCGGAACGTGACACCCGATCCATATACTATCCTGGTGTCGAAACGTGACACCCGATCCATATACTATCCTAGTGTCGGAACGTGACACCCGATCCACTACTATCCTGGTGTCGGAACGTGACACACGATCCACTACTATCCTGGTGTCAGAACGTGACACCCGATCCACTAACATCATTCTTTTAGTTCATCAAGTCTTCTTTTATGCCAAGACATCATCATTAACAAAGAGGTTTCAAGGTTTTAGATTCAACAGCCTCATCATGCTTAATTCATCACAATTATATATAATCACATCATGCATGCACACAATTAAGCATATAAGAGACTTTACATTACTACCCAACACATATCATTTGCTATTAAGAATTTACTATGAATAGCATAAGCCATAACCTACCTCCACCGAAGAATTCGTGATCAAGCAAGCTATTCCTCAAAGTCTTTGTTTTCCTCTTCGTTTTCTCCCTCTCTCGATCGTTTCTCTCTTCCTCTCTGTTCTTTTTATTTTTCTTATTCAAACCCCTTCTCTTTTACCCTAATAATCATATAATTAAGTATAAAAGATGGTAAAAGTAACCCACTATTTATTCCAAGGTTATCTCCTTTAACTCCCAAGTAATTGAATTATTAACATTAAACCACTAACTTTATAATTATAAGCAGGAATAGTCCAAAACGCCCCTTAAAACATTTAACAGAAATCCGACCCAGTCAAGGTTACGCAGCCTGTGACGGTCCATCGTGCCTACGACGGTCCGTCCTGCAGAGTCGTCACAGCGTTCAGAGACTCAAATTCATTAAAGAGTCTGTGACGGCCCGTCATGCCTGCGACGGTCCATCCTGCCATCCCATCGTGACGTTCAGAGAGTCGATCTCAGTACCCAAATTTTCAGATTCTAAGTGTTTTGGAACGAGACCCCCTCGACGGTCCGTCGTGACCATGACGGTCCGTCGTGGGATCCGTCGACTTAGACAGTTATTACCAGAATAAACTCTACTGCTCAAAACGACTAAACAGGTCGTTACAATAGATACCAATTTACCCATCGTTCGTCCTCGAACGATCACAAGAAGAAAAACAAGGGCGAAAAGGAGTACCTGAATCTGTAAACAGGTGTGGGTATCTTTCTTGCATATCGGCCTCCTTCTCCCAAGTGGACTCTTCAACTGGCAGATTCTTCCATTGAACCTTGATGGATGCAATCTCCCTGGACCTCAACTTGCGGACTTCTCTATCTAAACTAGCACCAGGCTCCTCCTCATAAGACAAATTCTCATCAAGCAGAACTGAATCCCAACGAATAATGTAGTTTCCATCCCCATGGTATCTTTTCAACCTAGACACATGAAATACCGGGTGCACTCCGGAGAGTCCTGGAGGCAAGGCTACTTCATAAGCCACCTCCCCTACTCACTTAAGTACTTCAAATGGTCCAATATACCTCGGGCGTAGCTTACCTATTTTACCAAACCACATCACACCCTTCATGGGTGAAACCTTCAGCAAAACTTGTTCACCCTCCATGAACTCCAAGTCCCTAACCTTTCGATCTACATATTCCTTTTGCCTACTTTGCGCCGCTAAAAGCCTTTCTTGAATGAATTTCACTTTCTCTAATGATTCTCTTAAAAGATCAGTACCCCAAGGTCTAACCTCAAATGCATCAAACCAACCAATGGGAGACCTACATCTCCTCCCTTACAATGCTTCGAACGGGGCCATATCAATACTTAAGTGATAGTTATTATTGTATGAGAACTCTGCTAAGGGTAAGAAGTTATCCCAATGACCACCAAATTCTATCACACATGCACGAAGCATATCTTCCAACACCTGAATTGTTCGCTCAGACTGACCATCAGTCTGAGGGTGAAATGTAATACTAAGGTCCAACCTAGTACCTAATTCAGCATGCAATATTCTCCAAAACTTAGAAGTAAACTGCGTACCTCTATCTGATATGATGGAAAGTGGAACTCCATGCAATCGAACAATTTCTGAGATGTAGATTCTGGCTAACTTCTCTGCATTGTAAGTCACCTTAACCGGAATGAAGTGAGCAGACTTAATTAATCTGTCCATAATTACCCAAATAGAATCAAACTTGCCCAATGTCTTTGGAAGATCAACCACGAAGTCCATTGCGATTCTCTCCCACTTCCAATCAGGAATGGGCATTCTCTGAAGTGTTCCTCCAGGCCTCTCGTGTTCATACTTTACTTGCTGACAATTCAGGCATTTAGAAACAAAATCAACAATGTCGCGCTTCATTCTGCTCCACCAAAAATGTTGCTTTAGATCACGATACATCTTGGTTGCACCAGGATGTATAGAATATCCTGAACTATGAGCCTCTATAAGAATTTTGTGAATCAAATCATCGACGCGGGGTACACATACCCTTCACTTAATTCTCAAAACACCTTCCTCATCGAGTTTTGCTTCTTTAGCCTCTCCTCGCAACACCTTATCTCGGATCCGGATCAGTTTCTCATCAGTAAACTGTTTTCCCTTAATATTGTCAAGAAAGGAAGATCTTGCCTCCACACAGGCCAACAATCCTCCCTTCTCATTTACTTCTAACCTCATAAAGTCATTAGCCAGAGTCTGAACCTCTCTAGCCAATGGGCGTCTAGAAACTTGCAAGTGAGCTAGACTTCCCATGCTTCCTGCCTTTCTACTTAAAGCATCTGCCACAACATTATCTTTTCCCGGATGGTACAGGATGGTAACATCATAATCCTTCAGTAGTTACATCCTCCTCCTCTTTCTCAAATTCAAATCCCTCTGAGTAAAGACATATTGTAGGCTACGATGATCCGTATAGACTTCACACTTGACCCCATATAGATAATGTCTCCATTGCTTTAATGCAAACACAACTGCAGCCAATTCCAAATCATGGGTCGGATAGTTACATTCATGCACCTTTAGTTGCCTCGAAGCATAAGCAATTACATTCTTCTCTTGCATTAGCACTGCAGCCAACCCAGAATAGGATGCATCACAATACACAACGAAATTCTTACCTTCCATTGGCAGGGTAAGGATTGGTGCAGTAGTCAACAAGGTCTTGAGCTTCTGAAAGCTTTCTTTGCACTCGTCCGACCATAAAAATGGAACATTCTGCTTAGTCAAGTTCGTCAATTGAGAAGCAATAGAAGAGAATCCCTTGACAAATCGACGGTAGTAGCTGGCTAAACCAACAAAGCTCCTTACTTCTGACACATTAGTAGGTCTTACCTAATTTCTCACTGGTTCAATCTTAGAAGGATCCGCCATCACTTCATCCTTAGAAACCCGTGCCCCAAGAAGGACACTGAATCTAGCCAAAACTCACACTTGGAGAATTTGGCATAAAGCTTTTTCTCCCTCAACATTTCCAATACAATTCGCAAGTGCTCCTAATGTTCTTTCTTGCTCTTTGAGTATATCAGTATATCATCAATAAATACAATGACAAAAAGATCCAGATATGGCTTAAAAATCCCATTCATCAAGCTCATGAAAGCAGCAAGGGCATTTGTAAGCCCAAAAGACATCACTAAGAACTCATAATGCCCATACCTGGTCCGAAAAGCAGTCTTGGGCAGATCCGTTGCCCGTATTTTCAATTGATGATAACCAGATCTCAAATCAATTTTCGAGAAGGCACAAGCACCTTGTAACTGATCGAACAAATCATCAATGCGGGGAAGAGGGTACTTGTTCTTAACAGTTACTTTGTTCAATTGCCGGTAGTCTATGCACATCCGAAAACTCCCATCCTTCTTCTTCACAAATAACACCGGAGCACCCAAGGGGATGCACTTGGTCTAATGAAACCTTTACTTAAAAATTCTTGAAGTTGGGCCTTTAACTCCCTTAACTCTGCTGGAGCCATTCTATAAGGAGGGATGGAAATGGGGCGAGTACCCGGCTCCAGATCAATGCAAAATTCAATATCTCTATCCGGTGGCATACCAGGAAGGTCTGCAGGAAACACGTCCAGAAACTCACGGACTACCGGAACCGACTCAATTGAAGGTACTTGGGTAGTATCATCCCGGAGGTGTGCCAAGAAAGCTAAGCACCCTTTACTAACCATTATCTTAGCACGAAGAAAGGAGATGATACGAACTGGAGTGGAAGTGTAGTCACCCTCCCACACTAACGGATCTGTCCCAGGCTTGGCCAACGTTACAGTTTTAGCATTACAATCTAAGAATGCAAAATTTGGAGAAAGCCAAGTCATACCCAGAATTACATCAAAATCAACCATTTCTAAGATAACCAAGTCTACATGAGTGTTGCTCCCCACAAAAGTCACCAGGCAAGACCTATACACCTTTTCAATTATCACAGACTCACCCACCGGAGTAGAAACACGAATAGGCATGTCAAGCAATTCACAATGTAAATTAAGACCGGTAGCAAATGAGGAACATACATATGAAAATGTGGAGCCAGGATCAAATAATACAGAAGCCATGCAATCACAAACCAAAAGATTACATGTGATAACAACATCTGATGTCTCCGCTTCCAACCGCCCAGGGAAAGCGTAACAGTGGGCCCTATCACATGTCTGCCCATTGCCCCTACCATGTGTTGTTGTAGTAGCTCCAGTTTGCCCGTCACCCCGGCCGTTGTGGTGACCACCATTACCTCGGCCACCACGTCCTCAAGAATGACGGCCTCTTCCATGACCACCTCTACCTCTGACTATTTGAGGTCTGTAACTCTGTTTTGGACAATACCTCTTGATGTGCCCAGTCTCCCGACATCCATAACACTCTCTAGATTTAAGCATAGGTCTCTGTGAGAATGACGAAGTCTGGGGATAACCTCCAAACTCAGAGAAGTGTTGACCGGTCTACGGTGGACCCCCAACTACAGTCTGCAGTGAAGACTGAATATGTCGGGCTGGATAACCTCCTGAACCCTGACCTATGGATTAAGAACCATTAAACTCACCTCCCTTACGAAACCTTTTAGATGTCGATGCCGTGGTGAAGTCATCTGGCTTCACTCCCTCCACCTCTATCACAAAGTCTACCACTTCCTGAAAGGATTTCGCTGTAGCCGCTACCTGTAAGGCTGAAATCCAAAAATCTGACCTCAACTCCTTCACAAAATGGCGAATCCGCTCTTGTGGACTAAAATAAAGCTGGGTGGCATACCTGGATAATGCACGAAACTTAGCCTCATACGCATTCACCGACATCTTGCCTTGCTCTAGGCTCAAGAACTCATCTCTACTCCTATCCCTCAAGGCCCGGGGGATATACTTCTCCATAAATAAGCTAGAGAATGACGCCCAAGTCATAGGTGGTGCCTGTGCGGGTTGACACTCAACATGTGACTGCCACCACATTTTGGCGCTTCCCTGAAACTGATAGGTTACAAACTCCACGCCAAATCGTTCCACTATGCCTATTTTATGTAGTAACTCATGACAATCAACCAGAAAATCGTAGGCATCCTCAGATTCAGCACCCTTGAAGACTGGAGGTTTCAATTTCAAGAACTTACTGAAAAGTTCATGATGATCACTTGTCATTATAGGCCCTGTAGTCAATCGAGGAAACATGCCTATTTCCAATGAGGCATCCATGCGGGGAGCCACAGTAGCTGCATGTTGTACTCCCGGAACCTGAGGTGCTGGTGCAGAAAACACTGGAGGTGTCTGCCCCTGATCAGATAACCCGCTAAGATAAGCAAGAACCTGATTAATCATCTCTGGGGTAGGTTGGGGTGGTAATTCCTCATTCTGCACTTGCTCATTCTCCCCTTCCTCACCCTCTCTTACTACTTCCTCAGTCGGTGGAGGATTCACCGCCCTAGTACTAGATGGGCCAGGTGCTTGTCCTCTTCCTCTAGAGGACGTCCTCCCGCGACCTCTACCACGGCCTCTTGCCACTGATCCTCTTTGAGCTACATCCCCAGTGGCTGGCTCAGACGCATCTTGTCTTGCCGGTGCTGGTGTTGGCGCAGTTGTTGCTCTAGTTCTAAACATCTGCGAAATAGAGTGAATATGGTCAGATACCAATTTGTATCACCTAGATACCAATTGGATCCAAGTAATAGCACGAAAGAAAGAAGGAATGGAATTTTTCCTAAAGTCCTATAGCCTCTCAAAGAAAAGTAAAGGCGTCCCCCTACCATTCCTTAAGACTCTACTAGACCTGTTCTTGTGTGATGAGACCAACGAACCTAATGCTCTGATACCAAGTTTGTCACGACACAAAACGGGTCGCGAGTGGCACCCACATTTATCATAGTATGTGAGCGAACCAACCAATCTAACCCCAACATTTCAACCATAATAAAATAGAAAATAAAGCGGAAGACTTAAAACTCATTAACGAAATCAATTAAATAACTTCTAAAATTTATCCGTTACTATTCCCAAAACCTGGAAGTCATCACCACAAGAACATCTATCCTCAAAATACTAAATCTAAGAATATCTAGGAAACTAAAATAATAAACAGCTAGTCCATGCCGGAACTTCAAAGCATCAAGACATGAAGAAGGAGATCTAGTCCAAGCTAGAAGCATTAGCTCACCCTGAGATCTGACGTGATGAAGACTGGCTAGAGTTGCGGTTGAGTTGAAGACGATGGCACGTTTGCTGCACTCCACAATTAACAAAGAAAACAATTACAAGTAGGGGTCAGTACAACGCACAAGTACTGAGTAGGTATCATCGGCCAACTCAAAATAGAAAACAATTTATTTCAGATAATACATAAAATTAACTAATATTCTTAATAGGTGATAGCAACAAGTATAAGAACCATTTACAACCTCACCAAGCACATCTGTGAGGACTCAAGCCTCCACATCATACTCTTTTTGGAAAACAGGTTCTTTAGATTAAGTATATTAACATATTTCAAGATTCATTCTCTTTACTAATCCTGGTGTCGGAACGTGACACTCCGATCCATCTATTATCCTGGTGTCGGAACGTGACACTCCGATCCATCTACTATGTTGGTGTCGGAACGTGACACTCCGATCCATTTACTATCCTAGTGTCGGAACGTGACACCCGATCCATATACTATCCTGGTGTCGGAACGTGACACCCGATCCATATACTATCCTGGTGTCGGAACGTGACACCCGATCCATATACTATCCTGGTGTCGGAACGTGACACCCGATCCACTACTATCCTGGTGTCGGAAAATGACACCCGATCCACTACTATCCTGGTGTTGGAACGTGACACCCGATCCACTAACCTCATTCTTTTAGTTCATCAAGTCTTCTTTTATGCCAAGACATCATCATTAACAAAGAGGTTTCAAGGTTTTAGATTCAACAGCCTCATCATGCTTAATTCATCACAATTATATATAATCACATCATGCATACACACAATTAAGCATATAAGAGACTTTACATTACTACCCAACACATATCATTCGCTATTAAGAGTTTAATATGAATAGCATAAGCCATAACCTACCTCCACCGAAGAATTCGTGATCAAGCAAGCTATTCCTCAAAGTCTTTGTTTTCCTCTTCGTTTTCTCCCTCTCTCGATCGTTTCTCTCTTCCTCTCTGTTCTTTCTATTTTTCTTATTCAAACCCCTTCTCTTTTACCCTAATAATCATATAATTAAGTATAAAAGATGGTAAAAGTAACCCACTATTTATTCCAAGGTTATCTCCTTTAACCCCCAAGTAATTGAATTATTAACATTAAACCACTAACTTTATAATTATAAGCAGGAATAGTCCAAAACGCCCTTTAATACATTTAACAAAAATTCGACCCAGTCAAGGTTACGCAGCCTGTGACGGTCCATCGTGCCTACGACGGTCCGTCCTGCAGAGTCGTCACAGCGTTCAGAGACTCAAATTCATTAAAGAGTATGTGACGGCCCATCATGCCTGCGACGGTCCGTCCTGCCATCCCGTCGTGACGTTCAGAGAGTCGATCTCAGTACCCAAATTTTCAGATTCTAAGTGTTTTGGAACGAGACCCCCTCGACGGTCCGTTGTGACCATGACGGTCCGTTGTGGGATCCGTCGACTTAGACAGTTATTACCAGAATAAACTCTACTACTCAAAATGACTAAATAGGTCGTTACATATTGAATATTGAATTAACCGAATGCAACGACCAAGTTTATAATAGGATAAAACTAAAATTTGAACTAAACTAATAACATGGTCAATGCAATAGAATCTGACTAACATAAAAACACATGATCCAAATGTGGAGTTAGATATATACGCCCCATTGAGAGAACCCAATATACCTTGTCAGAGATATAGAGGCACGCTAGCTTGATCACCAAAATGATGCCCACAAAGGGGACTTACAACCTACGTGGCTCATAGAGTGACTGAACCTAGTCCAACTTGGTATTAAGGTAATACTAATTGATTAAGTGATTAACACATTATGACTGAAGTACGGTAATATACTAGAGAGCTAAAAACTAACATTCAAGCTGAGGATGCACATTAATAAATTGATAATGAAACATTCAAAACTGAGGCATGTATATCTTAAATAACTAAAATATTTGGCCTAGCATGTATAAGTTAAGAACTAAATAACTACATAGCTAGGGTTCTGAATTTGTGCATGAATCTTGGCAAAAACAATACTATAACATAATAATATGATTTGGATCATTCTAACATCTAAAACCCAATAATTTCTAAACTTCAACAAACGCTAAGTCTAGATAATATTAAGGAAATTGAAATTCTAGGGACCTAATAGGCGAGGGAAACCACTAGTGAAATCTCACATACCTAGTGAAAATTCGACAGAGAAATCTTTCCATTTTAAGGATAGAACGGATGGAACCTTGTTGCGTTCTTGAACTAGGGTTGCTCGCCTCTTTCTCCTCTTTCTTTTTTATTTTCCTATGTTGTGATGAATTTTTTGACTAGGGAAGTTCTAGTTATGTTTTTAAGCTAAAATTGACCAAAACTACATAGTTTAGTTGTCCAAGGAATAGGGGAAATGACCAAAATAACCTTATATAAAAAGCTACGCATGAATGACTAAAAAACTGAAAAAAAGGAACTATTACCTCAAGAAGGAATGGAATCGGAAAGAAAGAGGTGAGGATACTTGCCTTTATGACTGCTTCTGCTTTCCCAGTAACTCCCTCTACGGACTGAGTCCTCCACAAAACCTTGACTGGAGCGACTTCTTTGTTTTTCTCAACCTTCAAACCTGAAGATCAAGGATTTCAACTGGTACCTCTTCATAAGTGAGACTATCCTTCATAACCACAATTTCTAAAGGCACATTATATGTTGGATCACACACACTTCTTTAACAAAAAAATGTGAAAGTCTTGATGCACTGTTGCTAGTTCTGTTGGAAACTCTAACTCATAAGCTACTTTACTAACCATTTTCAAGATCTTGTACGGGCCTATATATATAGGACCGAGCTTCCCTTTATTTTCATATCTCATCACCCCTTTAATAGGTAGCACTTTCAAGAGAACCCAATCATCAACTTGGAATTCTAGTTCCCTTCTTCTCACATCTACATAGGATTTCTAGCAACACTAGGTTGTCTAAAGTCTCTCTCTAATGAGTTGCAATTTCTCCATCGCTTCATGAACTAAATATGTCCCTACAAAATTTGATTCACCTACTTCAAATCAACAAACTACAGATCTACATCTACGCAAATACAGTGCCTCATAAAAGGCCATCTGAATGTTGAAATGATATCTATTATTATAGGCGAACTCCATAAGAGGGAGGTGATCATTCTAAAAACCTTTGAAATCGATCAAATAAGATCTCAACATGTACTCTAAGGTTTGAATGCTACGTTCTACTTGTCTATCTGTTTCTGGATGAAATATTATGCTAAGATTAACCTAAGTACCAAGACCTTTCTAAAATGACTTTCGAAAAAGATAAGTAAACTGAGGAACTCTATCTTAGATGATAGAAAAAGTAACCCATGTAACCTAACTATATCATTAATGTAAATCTTGTCATAGTCCTCCGTTGAAATCTTTAGTCTTGACAACCAAAAATCGTGCAAACTCAGTGACTTTGTCACCAATCACCCAAATAAAGTGATGTTGTGTGTGAGTACGAGGTAAACCTTTGATGAAGTCCATGTTGATCACTTCCCTCTTCCAAGTAGGAATATGGATATCTTGAGGAATACTTTTGGGTTTAACTTCCCTCTTCCAAGTAGGAATATGGATATCTTGAGGCATACTTTTGGGTTTATGATGTTCTACCTTAACTTGTGGAAATCGGGGAACTTAGCCATAAAATTCGTTATATCCCTTTTCATACCATTACACCAATAGACGTCCCAAAAATCACGGTACATCTTAGTGGAACCTGGATGAATAGAGTATCTAAAATTATGGGCTTCTGCAAAAATCTGTTGTCTCAAATCACCCACCTTAAGAACACATAATTGACATTGATAGTGAAGTACATCATCTCCACCTTGGGAGAAAACCTCCACCCTGTACTATAACCTTACCTCGCTGTCTAGAGGCATGTGTTATAATCTCACCTCACTGCATCAACACACAACCTAAGTCGACCCTGGACACACAACCTAAGTCGACCCTAGATGCATCATAGTAGATAACATTACCATCTGAACCCTCTGGTAGAGTTAAGATAGGAGTTTTAGTCATCAGCTAGTTTTCAATTCTGAAAAGCATTTCTCACAATTACTAACCACTCAAACTTAACCTTTTTCTAAGTCAATTTAGTTAATGGAGAGGCTATGGATAAAAATCCTTCCACAAATCTTCTATAATAACCGCTAGATCAAAGAAAATTCTGATATCTGTAGAAAAGGTTGGTCTGGGCCATTGTATCACAGCTTCTATTTTCTAAGTATCTACTTGAATACCTTCATTAGACACTATATGTCTAATAAAAGCAAATGACAGCAATTGTTTCTCCCCAATATACACGCAAGTGTGCGTGGTCGCTCAAGTAATATAGGGTCTTAATGAGATGAGTTATCGTTCCCAAAGGACTTATGATCAACTTATATCTGACACTCAATTCTACGAATAAAAGTAAAAGTAATTGTTTATGAGAATGTGATGATTGTTAACTACTGCTATTCATGAAATAAATAAAAGTAACCAAGACTGAACGACATTAAGATGATGTTTCACGCAAGTAAAAGACAATTCCAGGGCTACAACATGTATTCAATCGCATGTATCATATTATCAGCTTATAACTAATTTTAGTTGTCAAGTTACTCGTTTATAGGTTTAATTGTATGAGTATACGCTCAAACGTTCTTCTCAAATAAGAAGTAAAGCGGCCGTATCAAGTAAATAAAAAACCTAATGAGGTTGGGATTGTTCCCACGAGGAAAATAGTTTAAACTTAACTTCAATCTTTTATTACTATTGTTCAGTCAATTACTTCCTTGGAAAGCAAAAATGATAAAAAAAAAAAGGGGGGGGGGGGGGGTTTCTATTTCTAAATAAATGAAAATAACTAGCTAAATTAAAGGAGACAACTTACAGCTTCATATGTTGGAGTTTAATCAATTAATCAAAGTAACTACGGTTAAAGTGTTCCCCACAGGTTCATAACTTGATAATTCTAACTATAACAATTCTTTCCTAGTATCTTGCATGCAAAGTGATAAGTTATGTATTTCTAAATCCTTGGTCCGGCATCTAGAAAATTTCACTCCGCGCCATGGTCCGTCTACGGTGTTGCTTTACTAACCCTTACCTTTACCTCATATTAAGCATCGTATTCGATATTTTACTAAGCTATTACCTCGTACTAATTAATACTAGTCTATTAGATATTATACACTAAATCTATGTTGATAATTCTTTTCCTATTATCTACCTCCTTGGTCCGGCAAGTAGCATTAAGGCTAGTTCTAACGTTGGCCATCCATTAAAAATAAGAGAAAGAATTATCAATACATGCAAGACACTATTCTAGAATTATTTAGTTAGGTTTTACCTCAATATTCGCCTATGGTTCCGACAACCCTAGTTATGGAGTTTAGTTACCCATAGTCATAATCACAATATTCAAATATATAACATAAAAGTTCATGCACTTACTTCAATGAGAAAGAATAAAATCAAAAAGTTCACTTGACTAATCAACAAAAATCACCAACATTTGATTTCTACAATTAATTCAAGACTAAAGATTCTCCCAAAAGTTTAATAATAATCACCAAGTCTAATCCACAAAAGAAGCTCAAAAATCAAGAGTCTAACAAAGAGTCTAAAAATAATCAAGAGTCTAACCACAAAAATGAGGTTTTTCGAATTATTTATAAAAAATAAAAACCTAATTAAATAAGGACTCTATTTGCTGGAAATCTGTCAAAATGCGGCTGAATCGACGGACATCGCGACAGATCGTCATGGTCATGACGTACCGTCATGGACTCCGTCGTCCCATACTTGTGCAATTTCTTTTGCTGCTCTCTTCATTACCCTCGATGGCACGTATGACGGATAGTCATAGGCACGACGGTCCATCAAGGGTCTCCGTTCCAAAACACTTGAACTCTTGGAATTGGGTACTGGGACTACTTCTCTGATCTTCATGACGAACCAGCAGGATGGAGTGTCATGGCTATGACGGTCCGTCACGCACTCTGTAACCCCACACTTGGTCAGACTTCCCTATCTTCCTTCAGCAGGTGCACTACGATGCCACCTACGGACAGTCACGGGCACAACGAACCGTCACAAGATCTGTAGGTGTTACTTTTCTGTATTTCTCGCTCAAAAATCTCCGCATTCATCTTTTAGATAGAGTTCCTTTAAATAAAGAGAAACTTACATAAAAATTAGTACAAAAAGGATTTTGTACACACTAAACTTAAAGAAAAAGAATTAAAAATACCGTGAAACCACAATATATAAACACCCACAACTTAAATTCGTTGTTTGTCCTCAAGCGACGCACTATGACTCAATACAAAATCTTTGTATAATAGTATCCATGTTTTATCCTTCGCAATCATTTGGCTATCGATCCCGATCAATCTCATCATATTTATGCATGCTATCACTATTAGGCTTGATTTATGTGGAATCAGACCATTACATAGACTCAACATGCACTAACACCTATCCTCTTCAATTTCTCACCGAGGTGCTAATATTTTTGGTGTTGCAAGTAGTGTCCTCACTTCAAAACAAAATCCTCATTTTTCACACAATGATTTCAGTTTGAGTATAAGGATTACGTTTAAACACTCACTCTCAGAACAAATTCAAACTCATTCATACATATTGCCATAAGCTTTCCCTTATTTTCACTGCTTTAAGTTCGTTATACAACTCTTAGGATCACGAAGGACTTTCTTAGCTCGTAACATAGGCTCAGGATCATGTAGAGTATATTTAGGTATACTTTAGTGACTTTTTGCCCTCCTTGACATATCGGCTAAACATACCACTTTTTATCATTTTATCTCGCCCAGTTTCTCATATTCTTTCACTTTTCTATTTTCCATTCTTTCTTCATTTGTGTAAGTGACTCTCTTTTTTTCTTGCTTGTATTTCTTGTATTTTTCTTTTTATTTCTTTATTATATTATTATTATTATTATTTATTTATTTTTACTTTTCTTTCAACTGATTCTTGAGTCACTTTACTTTTGTTCTTTCTCTCTCTTTGTTCTTTCAACCCCACTTTCCAGAGCATTCCTCATAATAGCCACCCTCAACTAATGAATTTGCCATGAGTCAAAGTACACAATACCCAAAGTTGGGTCAGGGCCAAAAAAGGGTTGTTTACGGCATTAGACACCCTCAACTTATGCTTTTGGCATAAGCTGAGGTGCACATGTCCAAGGAGTGACCAGGGCCAACACATTATTCTCAGAAATGATCTGTTGGGGGGGAAAAGAAAGGTCTAGTTTAATCTAAAATCATTTGGATCAAAGAAGGATTAATTTCATTTGGTTTTTTCTTTTATTTAGGTTAAAAATGGTCTATATTGAATAAGGGTCTATGATCCTTTCCTAATTGTCTATTACAGCTTGCTTTTAGCAGGACTAAGCAGGCAAGTTCTAGCTCAGTACAAATAGTGGACTATTCAAATATTCCTCACACTCACTTGACATCTCATTACTCTACCAGATTATTAGACACCTTGTTCGAATTTTTGACTTAGGGTCATGCAGTGGTGTACCTCTATGTCATGCTTAGAGCTACACATTTATCAATAACTATGCCTAGTAATGCATCATTTTCAGTTTTTCAGGATATCATTTTAGCCATCATGCTTCAGAATTAAACTATGTACACAAGATATAGACATGCCGGTTCAAAACAAAAATAATCAGTCTCTTGGGGAAAAAGAACACATGCAAGAAAACCCCAAAAGAGGATAGTGAATTGGGATATTCAGACTTCACCCTAGAACTCACTTTCCATTTATCCCACCCACAACAAAAAGACATGCAATTTTCCCCAATGCATAAAAAAAATTTAGATACAAGAGTAGTAGGTGAAGCAAACCTGGGGCACAAATCGCCGACGATCAGCAAGACGGTGGGTCTGGTTCCCCGGAACCCACTACCTCTGTAATTTGGACACCCTCAGTAGTGTCCTCAGCATCAACAGCACTATCAGCAGTGCCTCCCGCTATCTCCACATTTCTGGAGCTAGACGCCCCAGTAGCTAACTCTACTGCTCTCATTTGACGTGCATCCTCATCAGCAAGCGAGGCTCTCCTCGCAGCCTCCATCTCACGGCGCTCCTTCTTCCGTGCTCGAGCTTTATCCTCTCCTCGACCCCTACACCTCTTGGCATGCTCTCGAAGGGAAGGTGGTGGAATCTTTGAAGTGGTTAATAGGGCCGCCATCACTGTGTCTTCAGCAGGCTCTGCAGAAGGGGCCTCAGAGTCAGGCACCCTAGCCTCTAAGATCATATCAACGTCTACGCGAAGACTGTCGACCGTAGCCTGAAGGGTTGACACATCCACCTGAGGGGCTGGCCGGGCTAGCACCCGCAACTCAAAAGCGTCCAAGCGCTGATGAACCTCAGTGATCTTCTGCTCTATGTGCTGGACAATTATCCGCTCCAAGCGCTCTTCTACCTCAGCAATAAACCTCTACATCCAAGGCTGGATGTGATGCAGAAGTGTAGCCATTTGTGCCTCTAATTTTTGGACCCTAGCAAGCGGGACCAGAGTAAGGAAAGGGGCTGAGTGAGAGGAGCTCGGGGCAGTGCTACTACCCAGGATAGACTCGACCGGGGTAGTATCAATGGAAGACGCCTGCGTAGCCGTGCGGGCCTGTGCTACCATATCAGCCAAATTGTCACCAAGTGGAGGCAACTCTGGACGAGGCCCTCTGCGTGGAGACAACTCGTTGGCCTCATTCCTGATGAGGCCGATATCCACATTGCCCAGCGGGTTCTTGAACTGATCAACGTGCTAGGCACACCTGCGGACCTGCATAGATAAAATATCATGCACAGGAAAGGGTAAGTAGTTGTGACCTTAAAAGCCCTCTCGTGCATGACCGCTTGTAGAAGCCAAGCAAAATCCACCTCAAACCCGGTAATCATCGCCGCCATCAAAACTGCTCGATCCCATGTGACTATATTATCAGCGGCTGTGGGGGTAAGGAAGTGGCGGACAATCAACCACAAAAACTTCACCGTGAATGTCAGGCTAGCCTTCTTGATGTCTCCCTTTGGCTCGGTCACCCACTCAGCACCCTCTCCATCAACGGACAAGTGCAGGTCCATCCACCTCTTAGTGGTCTCTCTCAACGATGGCTAACGCAGGAATTGGCCATCTTTGACTATTTGCCACCAGTAATCAAACTCCGCGGTGAGAGGGGTTCGATTGGCATCAAAAGTCTTATCGTATAGATACCGGCGGATGGCAGGTAGAGAGATATCAACATGAATGCCACGTACTCGGACATGCTCTAGTGGGGCCTGTTTGGCGAGAGCAGCCTGCTTATCAATATGTGATATGAGAGTAGCTACATAGGAGGCATAGAACTCTCGGACCAACTCTTCACTATAATGTCCCAATGAACGCTCTATCCACTTCAGTCGATGTCTGTTGAAGAGATTGTGGATCTTTGCCACAGTTGGGAGACTTCCCGTAAGGACCCACTTCTCCAATGTAAGTGTCCGTGTCATGACTCCTTTGTCATTCAGGAACTTTGTGTCGGAATAGACTTGATACTGCCCGTCGACACACCACCAGTTGGGTTGGTCGGTAACCGGGGAATGCACGAGTTGGTGAACCGGGTGTGGATTCCGAACTGTCAGCCTCATCAAACGAGGCAGACTGTGCAAAGGTGGCGGGTGCAGGGACTTCAGCAAATCAGGAGGCTTTCTCTGACGACAAAACTCCTAAGGATCCAGATGCTCCTTTTTCATTAGTAGCTGACCCAGAAGGTGTGCCGGTTAGTGTGGGCTCCTCACAATACTGGGAGGCAGTGACTACGCAGGACGCCTCCTTTTCGGGTGTGGCTCTAGCAGCACGTGCAGCTCGGGATGGGGTGGAAGTATCTGGGGGCACGTACTCGAGGACACGCTCATTATCATAGCTAATGACCAAGCGGGCAGACGGGGCGAAAGACTTCGATCGCCCGTGTGCGTAGACTTGATCTTGTTTTTGTGCCATAATAGATAGTACCTGTAAAGAATCAATATTAGTACTAGAAAGAGCAAACAAGAAAAGCAAAACCATACAAAATAAATAAAAGAGTTAAGATGTAATGATATTTCTATAGTAACAGTGAAACACGACGGACCAGGTGATGGCTCGTCGTGAGTACGATGGACCGTCATGGGGTCCGTCATGTATTACTTAAACTATGTTTATGTAGAGAACCCTGAAGGAAAGTCTCTAACAAGTATGACGGTATATGCAGAGCGGACCGTCACAGGTATCACGGTCCGTCTTAGGTATCCGCCAGAGGACACTTGAAAAAAATAAAGAGACCCTTGGGAGAGGGGTCTCTGAACGTCATAATGGTTATGCAGGACGGACCATCGAGAGTATGATGGTCCGTCATAGTTGTCCGTAAGAGGACACTTGGAAAAAGTGAGAGACCCTTAGGAATAGGGTCTCTGACAACTAGAACGGTTGTGCAGGACGGATCGTCGTGGGAACGACGGTCCGTCGCATGTGTCCATTTGAGGACACTTAGAAAAAGTGAGAGACCCTTAGGAATAGGGTCTCTAACAGCCAGAATGGTTGTGAACGACGCACCGTCGTGGGAACGACAGTCCGTCGCATTTGTCCGTTGGAGGAAACTTAGAAAAAGTGAGAGACCCTTAGGAATAGGGTATTTGACAACCAGAACGGTTGTGCAGGACGGACCGTCGGGGGGACGACGGTCCATCATATGTGATCGTTGGTTGACACTTGGAGAGAATGGGACGGACCCAATGACGATCCGTCGTGGATATGACGGTCCGTCATTGGGGTCTCGTTCTGTCATTCAGTGACAGAACTGGGGACACCCCATTCATTCCTATGACCCAAATGGAATTGTTAGTGTTTTAACCTACATTTGTCTAACCCAAATACCTAGTAAACTAGTAATGATAAAGCACCTATTTTTAGAGTTTTAACACGACAATTTTGAGGATTCTCAACCTAGGTTAGACAAAATTTGTATTAAAGAATGAACCCATCAACAATAACTAGGCTAGTACTGATTGATAAACAAAAATGAAAAGTAAATGGGTAGAAATCAGATATACATACCTGAGAATATGAGAAAAACAAGTGAGGAAGGTACTTGGTGATCAAGTAGAGACCCACAGCGGCAAACTCCGACTAGTAGATAGTGAATTGTAGGAATTGGGGAATTTGGGGAAAATGATCGGTTGTAAGAGAGGGGTGTTATGAACTTGGAAGTTTAAAAGGGAGGGAAATGGGAGGAAGAGGGAAGGAATGGGTTGAAATGAAGGGGGTGGGGGTTTTAAATGTTAAGAATTTTTTTTAAAAACCCAACCGGGTCGGGTCGGGTCGGGTACGCTTTGTTAGTGACGCGATGAATCCCTGACGACGGCCCATCACGGTTGTGATGGTCCATCATTAATTGCATCGCGTGCACCCTAGTTTTGAAAATAATGGAAAGACGTACCTGGAACGACAGATTCATATGACGGTCCGTCACAATTGTGACGGGCCATCGATGTATTCGTCGGTGAGTGTTGCAGAGTGATTTTCTACAGAATTTCCTAGTGATATGCCTGCAAATTTAAAACCCGTTTGTAGAAAATGCTACCATTACTAAAAAGAAAAAAACTATAAGTATTGGGTTGCCTCCATACAAGCGCCTGATTCAACGTCGCGGAACGACTGAGGACACTTGATTACTCAGACTTCATCAAGATGGTATGCCTCGATCACTTCATTCGCCGATTCAGCATGCCTGAAATAGATTTTTATGTGTTGTCCATTCACCTTGAACCGTAAACCCTCATTAGTTTCCAACTCAACTTCTCCATGAGGGAATAGTTGGGTAACCAAGTAAGGACCAGTCCATTTGGACTTGAGCTTGCCCGGAAACAAGCGCAACCTAGAATTGAATAAACGCACCAAATTCCCAACCATAAACTGTCATTTTTCAATTTTTTGGTCATGGTACTTCTTCATCTTTTCTTTGTAGAGGGCTGAGCTATCATAAGATTTCAGGCGAAATTCATCAAGTTAATTCAACCCAGTTAACCGTTGTTCTGCAGCTTCGCTCTATTCCATTTTCAACTTCTTCATAGCCCACATGGCTTTATGCTCTAACTCAACCGTAAGATGACAAGCTTGCCCATATACAAGTTGGTAGGGGGACATACCTCTGGGAGTCTTATACGCTGTCCGGTAGGCCCAAAGAGCATCATCAATCCTTCTTGACAAATCCTTTCTACTAGCATTGTCTGTTTTTTACAATATCTGTTTGATCTCCCGATTCGACACTTCAACTTGCCGACTAGTTTGAGGGTAGTAAGAAGTGGCCACATTATGGTGAACCCCATATTTCTCCAACAACCCCTTGAACAATCTGTTGCAGAAGTGGTATCCCCCATCACTAATAATTGCCCTTGGGGTGCCAAACGAGAAAATATATTCTTTTTTAAGATCGTAGTGACACTCTTTCCTTCATTGTTTGCGAGGGTGATGGCTTCCACCCATTTGGATACATAATCAACCGCTACTAGAATGTAATTCATTCCAGGAGAACCCACAAAAGGGCCCATAAAGTCAATACCCCAAACATCAAATAACTCAATCACAAGAATGGGGTTTAGAGGGAGCTCTTGCTTTCTTGAAATGCCTCCATCTCGTTGGCATCGATCACATGCTTTAGCAAACTCATGAGCATATTGATGAAGAGTTGGACAATAGTAACCATATTGTAATATCTTTTGAGCGGTTTGGATACCGCTGTGATGTCCACCAACGGGTGAGAAATGGCATGCTTCTAAAACACTCAACATCTCAGATTCTGGCACACAACGCCGAATAAGCCCGTTGGCACAACTCCTATATAAGTATGGTTCATCCCAAAAGAACTTATTCACATCGTACATTAATTATTATTTTTTGATGGAAGGACAAGTCTGATGGAACAATATCACTAGCCAGATAGTTTTCAAAATCTGCGAACCATGGAATCAATCTTATGAAGCAGCCAATACATGCTCATCAGGGAAAGTATCATCAATGTAAGTCTTATCCCCTAACTCTCTCATAGCTTCATCATCTAGACTGTACAAATGATCAGCAACTTGATTTTCAGTTCCTTTTCTATCCATCACCTCAAAGTCAAATTCTTGTAGCAGTAATACCCAACGAATCAACCTAGGTTTCAAATCCTTCTTTACCATCAAATATCTCAATGCTGAGTGGTCAGTATTAAGTACCTAGCAAATAGGAGCGAAATTTTTCAAGAGCAAAGATTACTGCAAGTAGTTCTTGCTCAGTCACTGTGTAGTTCTTCTATGCTTCATTTACGGCTATACTAGCATAGTAAATGGGGTGAAGAATTTTGTTCTTTCTTTGTCCCAATACTAGACCAAGAGAAACCCCACTAGCATCGCACATCACCTCAAATGGACTGTTCCGATCCAAAGAAATAATGATTGGTGCAGACACCAATTTTTCTTTTAGCTCGCCGAATGCTTTAAGAATGGATTCATCAAAACAAAATTTACAATCTTTCTCCAGCAGTTTGCACAATGGATGTGCAATCTTTGAAAAGTCTTTGATGAATCTTCGGTAAAAACCTGCATGCCCAAGAAAGCTTCTCACACCTTTCACAGAGATAGGTGGGGGAAGTCTCTCTATTACCTCGACTTTAGCTCGATCAACCTCTATTCCCTTTTCTGAAATGTGATGACCCAAGACAATACCTTCTTTCACCATGAAATGGCATTTTTCCCAATTTAGTACTAAATTGCAGTCTTCACATCTCTTAAGGACCTCGATAAATTGTTCAAACACCACTCGAATGAATCACCAACCACAGAAAAATCATTCATAAAAACTTTTATAGTATCTTCCACCATGTCAGAAAATATTGACATCATACATCTGTGAAATGTGGCGGGTGCATTGCACAACCCAAACGACATTATTTTGAACGCGACCCATATGGAAAAGTAAAAGTGGTTTTCTCATGATCTTCTGGTGCAATAGAAATCTGATTATACCCCGAATATCCCTCAAGAAAACAGTACCAACCTCTCCAGCAAGTCTATCCAACATCTGATCCATGAAGGGCATAGGAAAGTGGTCTTTTTCAGTCCATGCATTTAATTTGCGGTAATCCATACACACCCTCCCTCCAGTAACCGCTCTCATTGGAACAAGTTCATTTTTTTCATTGGGGACCACAGTCATTCCCCCTTTCTTAGGTACACACTAAACAGGGCATACCCAAGTACTATCGGTGATCGGATAGATTACTCCGGCATCCAACCACTTAATGATTTCCTTCTTCAAGACCTCTTTCATAGGTGGATTTAAGCGTCTGTGGTGCTCAATACTTGGCTTATGATCAGGCATGAGTTAGATTTTATGAGAGCAAATACCAGGAGGAATCCCAATAATTTCCGCAATAGTCCACCCAATAGCTTTTTTGAACCTTTTTAGCACTTTCACCAAACTCTCAACTTGTTGTTCATTCAGGTCTGATACAATGATTACTGGAATAGTATCACCATTTCCTAAGAATTCATACCTGAGATGAGGTGGAAGATCTTTTAGTTATAACTTTGGAGCCTCTTCTATAGATGGTTTCGCGGGTGGAGACTCGCGATTCTTCATATCTAACTCATATTTCTTTGGTTCAAAACAAACATCACCTCGATCAAGAGCCACGACTAATGACTCATACTCTTCAATGCAATCACTATCAAAATTCACTATCACTGTCGCTAATGCTTCTACACCTAGACGTTCTTCTATTTGTGTCTCAGATGTCTCACCAATATTGTAAGATACAGCAAATACCGATTGGAGCTCACCACTCTGCCTCATGGACCTACAAATGTTAAAGGTCACTTCCTTATTGTTCAACTGAAATTTCATCTGCCCCCTTTCCATATCTACTAAGGCTCTTCCCATATCAAGGAATGGCCTCCCAAGAATAATGGGCACTTCAAAATCGACTTCACGATCAAGAATAACAAAATCTGTCGGAAATAGGAATGACTCCACTTTTACTAGCGCATCAGGGAGTATCCCTATAGTCCTTGTTATTGTTCGATCAGCCATCAGTAGCCGCATCGCAGTGGGATTTGGATCACCCAAACCCAACTTCTTGTAAATCGAGAGGGGCATGAGATTTATGCTTGTCCCCATATCGCATAATGCTTTCGCAAAATGTAATAGCCCGATTGTACAAGGAATAGTGAACTCACCCGGATCTTCTTTCTTTTGTACCAGAGATCTTGTAGCAATAGCACTACAATGCTGCATTTTATCATCATCCTCAAAAGTGACCGATATTTTCTTTGTAACCAGATCTTTCATAAACTTGGAGTAATCGGGCATTTGTTCTAAAGCTTCTACCAAAAGGACATTGATAGAAAGTTGCTTCAACATTTTTATAAAACTCCGATATTTATCATCCTCAGTCTTTTTCACTAATCTTTGAGGAAATGGGGGGGGTGGCTTAGGAATGGGAGTTACTTTTTTAGGCAGTTCACCATCTTTTATAGTGCTATCCTCTACTTCACCATTAACATCTACCACTTTATCATTATCTTTTGTCACCTTTTTCTCATTAGACGGCATAGGTAGTTCAATGGTTTGCTTACCACTGCGAGTAGTGATTGCCATACAATGTCCATCAGATTTTGGACAGTGTTGCTAGGAAGAGTGCCCGGTTGCCGTGTGTTCACAGTCGCAGATAATTGGTCCAATTGTAACTGAAGTTGCTTAATCGATATTGCATGTGTATCAACTTTTTGCCCAATACCCGCAAAATCATTCATCAACTCTTTATTGTGCTCATCACTAGCATCGAACCTCTTCATCATTTTATGCAACATATCCTCAACTCGCGTCATACTACCTCCACCATCCCAAGGAGTAACTTCACGATTTTGAGGAGGAACATAAGACCCATTCCTATCATTTTTATTACCATAGTTACCCTTGTTGAAGTTGTTGTCGCGGTTGTAGTTTCCATCTCGGACATAATGACCTTCACGGTTATAGTTACCATAGTTCCAACCTTGGTTCCCTTGACCTTGGAGCCAATTATTTTGATTAGATCCTTGGGCACTTAGTCAGAAACCCCCCATATGCTCATTTACCGCATAGGAATCCTCCTCATAATAGCACTCATCATTTTGTGGCGGTGGTTTCGACAAGTAGTTGACTGGATTTATCTTTTCTGCACCCCTAGTGACATGTTTTAGTACCAACCCAAGCTCAGTTCTCATCTGAGCCATTTTTTCACTAATATCATCTGTGGCTGGGTTGTGAGTGGACTGCACTGCGAAGGTATTTCTCCCGATATCTGAATTCCTAGTACTCCAAGATTTACTATTCCGGAAGATTTTCTCTAATTTTTTAGCAATCTCAGCATAAGGACACTCCCCATAAGTCCACCTTCTATAGTTTCCAACAACGCTTTATTATTATCATCATGTCCCCAATAGAAGTATTCCTTCAGTGACTCATTATCTATACAGTGATTTGGGACGCTTCTCAAATACGAGGTGAATTTATCCCAAGAACTACTAACTGACTCTCCTGGTAGTGCCACAAAGTTGTTCACTCTATCTTTGTGGTTTAGTTTCTTGGAGACCGGGTAGTAGCGTGCTAAGAAAATGTCCCTTAGTTGGTTCCAAGTGAAAATTGAGTTGTAAGGAAGCTTACTGAACCGTATAGCAGCCTCACTCGTCAGTGAGAGAGGAAACACTCTTAGCCCTATTACATCCAAGTCCAAGTCAAGCCTACCTACATAGCTTTTACACACTGCCCTAACCTTAGCTATATGGGCATGTGGATCCTCAGAAGGAAGCCCTGAAAACAAACCTCTGGCAGTGAGCATTTGCATCAGCCTACTAGTTACCACAAAGGTGTAGCCCGGTGGTATAGGGGGAAAGACAAGTGGCCAATCAGAGTCTGCTATATTGTCATAGCCTCTGTAGTATTCTTGGGGCCGTGGAGCGGGATTTTTCCCCCCTTATTGGTGTTCACCCGGAGCATCGGGTAAAAACTGACCATGAACATCAATCGGAGCTCGGATGTTCTGGTTTGGATCATCATCATTAATTCCCAAGTTTCGACTCATGTTGTGTAGTGTACGCTCTAATTCGTGATCATAGGGAAACAATGGTTCTCTTCCTCTTCGTGTATTTGGCATACAAGGAGGATGGTTCTGCAAGAATCAAAAACAATAAAACAAGGTAAAATCAAGAAAATATTGACTAAACTATAATAATAAGTTTAAGTTAATCTAAATCTAATTTCCCCGGCAGTGGGGCCAAAATGTGATACCCTCAAACTTACTTCTCAAACAAGAAGTAAAGTTGTCGTGTCAAGTAAATAACCCAACTAATGAGGTTGGGATCGTTCCCACAAGGGAAACAGTTTAGACTTAACTTCAATCTATTATTACTATTGTTCAGTCAATTACTTCCTTGGAAAGCAAATGTGATGAAAAGGGGTTTTTTATTTCTAAATGAATGAAAATAACTAGCTAAATTAAAGGAGACAACTAACAGCTTCAAATATTGGAGTTTAATCAATTAATCAAAGTAACTAGGGTTTGTGTGTTCCCCACAGGTTCATAACTTGATAATTCTAACTATAACAATTCTTTCCTATTATCTTGCATGCAAAGTGATAAGTTATGCATTTCTAAATCCTTGGTCCGGAATCTAGAAAATTTCACTCCGCACCTTGGTCCGGCTACGTATGTTGCTTTACTAACCCTTACCTTTACCTCATATTAAGCATCGTATTCGATATTTGACTAAGTTATTACCTCATACCAATCAATACTAGTCTATTAGATAGTATACACTAAATCTATGTTGATAATTCTTTTCCTATTATCTACCTTCTTGGTCCGGCAAGTAGAATTAAGGCGAGTTCTAATGTTGTCCATCCGTTAAAAAGACTTCTAAGCGAAAGAATTATTACATGCAAGACACTATTCAAGAATTGTTATTTTAGTTAGGTTTTACCTCATTATTGGCCTATGGTTCCCACAACCTTAGTTATGGAGTTTACTTACCCATAGTCATAATCACAATATTCAAATATATAACATAATAATTCATGCACTTACTTCAATGAGAAAGAATAAAATCCAAAAGTTCACTTGATTAATCAACAAAAATCACCAACAATCAATTTCTTCAATTAATTGAAGACTAAAGATTCTCCCAAAAGTTTAAAAATAATCACCAAGTCTAATCCACAAAAGAAGCTCAAAAATCAAGAGTCTAACAAAGAGTCTAAAAATAATCAAGAGTCTAACCTCAAAAATGAGGTTTTTTGAACTATTTATAAAAAATAAAAACCTAATTAAATAAGGACTCTATTTGCTGGAAATCTGTCAAAACGCGGCTGGATCGACAGACCTTGCGACAGATCGTCGTGGTCATGATGGACCGTCAAGGACTCCGTCGTCCCACACTTCTGCAATTTCTTATACTTCTCTCTTCATTACCCTCGACGGCAGGTATGACGAATTGTCACAGGCACGACAGTTCGTCAAGGGTCTCCGTTCGAAAACACTTGAACTCTTGGAATTGGGTACTGGACCGTCACGGGCAAAACGAACCTACACAAGCTCCGTAGGTAGTACTTTTTTGTATTTCTCGCTCAAAAACCTTCACAATCATCTTTTAGACAGATTTCCTGCAAAGAAAGAGAAACTTACATAAAGTTAGTACAAAAAGGCTTTTGGACACACTAAGGAAAAAGCATTAAAAATACCGTGAAACCACGGTATATCAATGAGTCAGGCTACACACCTTTCGTCGCTTATTCGTGTTAGAAATCTAACTACATCGTAAGCGGGAATAAATAGACTATTTGGCGATTATTTATATTTCATCATATTTCGTAACCAGGAAAATTGTTCGTTGGGGAGTTTCTACTAAACAATAACGTCGATCGAGCACTCTAGATTCTCCGATTTATGTTATCTCTCCTCTGCCAATTTTAAGATTAGACAATATACTTATCTCTAGATGGACAGTTAATAAATAATAAACCAATAATATAGAAGTAACTTGTAATGACAATAAAGAATTAATTTAAAAAGTCCTAAATAATCAACATTCAATTCGTAGCTACAGCCTAGAACTATGCGTTTAGCCACTCATGCTAATAGAAAACTACAAAATATAATTGTTCATGCGATTTCCAAAAAATAGAAGAGTTACAAGATCAAAACCTATTACAAACGTTGATAGTTTCACTTGCATACCAATAAAAATTCAAACTCTAACAATGGATCCCTATGGGTTTATTTATAATAGTTGGAAAACTTGGAGACCAGACCTACTACAATTAGGAATCCAATTCAACACTATTAAGCTGGAAATGTCGGGATGACACTAGCTTGTGTGCCTGTTGTCACGCCTGGACTTGCTAGATTACTTTCAACCTTGGCGCGATTCGCCTAAAAAAAATCGCCACGAAAGCGCCCAAAATCTGTCACCCTGGCGCAACACGGCTCTCCAGACTCATAAGAGATGGCTTTGAATGTTTTCCTTTGGTGTCTCACACCTAGAAGTGTGCCTGGCCCTAGGGCCTTCATCCTTACCAGCTTTTCATGCTTTCGTGCATCACTTTTCTTCAATTTGACTCTGATTTCCTTAAGAATTGTTGAAACTTCTAATCACATGTTTTAGTGCATAATCATCACACGTAGAACAAAGTCAAGTTAATAAGTAAATATCATTATTTAATTCAATAAATTCATGGGAAAATTTTGACAACTTAGGAATATAAATATGCTTAAGATCACCACCCCACACTTGGACTTTTGTTTGTCCTCAAACAATATTTAGGCTATCAACTTTTTTTCACAACCCTTGGACTTATCAACCCACCTTAAAATAAACCAAACATTCTTGATCATGATCTTGTAGTTCACAATGGACGTGACATGTCAGAACACTCACTCCAAATTAAAACACATGCTCAAAGAATGACTCTTTTACTCTTTTTACTGGGCTAATTCAAACTCATATAAACACGCCAATTAGATAATCCGAACACATTCCATTAATTCCCTCACTTTTTTTGTTTAGTAAAGCCCTTCACTCAAGAAATCATAATAACAACAAGGACTATTTTTCAAACAAGCAACTAACTCTCATAAATGAAATTCTTACTTCTCTCAACATGCCATAAGCTTTCCCATGGTGTGTTTTTTACTTTCACATAATATTTCTCAAAGTTTCAAGAGGAATTTCATTTGGTTGTAATGTCAGCTTAAGGTAAGGGGGGGAATATTTGGGAATCATATTAGTGACTATACTTCCTTAATTCACATGTCATTGTTCTGCCAACAACCTCCTACTTAGATTTTATTTCCTCCTAGTACACACTTCATGAATATTTACCCCTTTCTGTTGCTCCATCTTTGCCCTTTACGCTTTTTTCATGCCTTTGCACTAGCCCCCCTCTCTCTAGATTTTAAGGTCTGAGTGAGGTACACATTATCCTTGATAGGACAAGGGTCAATGTTTAGAAAATATTTCTGAAATAGTCACCCTTAATTGAGTTGAGGTGCACAATTTCACTAAGGACCAGGGCCAAAATATAGTTTCTACTTATTCTTTTCTTTTCCACATAATTTAGCATTTCAGCCTTTTCTTATATCAACCAACAATTTTCAACCCTTCTTCTTAACATAGTGCAGTAAGGATTTTATTAGGATTAAAAGAACTTGGTATCAAACAATCGGGTTTCATCGTATCATGTGGCTTATTAACAAACAAGGTTAAAGCCTTGATGGGGCTTCACTAGGCATAATTTCAATGGTAGGCATACAAGTACAGTCAAGAATTGGCTATTTGAGAGAAACTCCCAATCACATTCCTAAAGTCATACAAGCTACTAGTTCAACACACACAACGCAAGTTCTACATATCAAGTTAATCTAGAACCAACGAACACTCACCACACATGGCATCATGATACATATAAGGATATATATACTAACAGGCTCATACAACTTGCATTACGGTATTACTACACAATTAAGCCTATTTAAATTTTTTTCTTTTATTTTGAGTCAATATTTAGAACACATGCTTGTTTCCAGGTTAGCATTTTATTACATTTTTCCAATTATATCTACCTATGACGTTTGGCCAACTTTTTTAGACATAGTTTCAAAAATCCAAAGTTGGTATCTCAATCCTACTCCTCTATGTGACTAATTTTCCCTTAAGATTGTCATCATCATTCCATCATTGAGAATTTTGACTCCTATGATGACTCTAAGACTCAATAAAGCAATAAAACTAGTCCTAGTTGGTTCAAAGGGACTATCCTCAGTAAAAATACCAAAAACCAATGTTGAGAAACCCATAAAAATTGAGCCTAATACTAATAACAAAACTTAGAATAAAAACTAGACTCATAAAACATTAAACAGTTATTTAAAAAAGAGATATATTACCCTCCCCACACTTAAGAATTAGCATTGTCCTCAGTGCACAATTAAAACAAAGAATAGAGATAGGAATTCTCCCTAGGGCTTCTAAGCCTCGTCGTCACCACCATAAAAAACAATCAAGGAATTCGCCTCCTCATTAATATCATCATCATCCTCGTCCATGTCTTCATCAGTAGTATCGTCATCATCATCTAGAGGCTCAATAAAAGCAGGACCCTTCTTACATAGAAACGGTGCAATTTCGATCGAAGGGTAGCGATCCGCTAGGGTCTCCATCTCATCATCGGTGATCGTGCGTCTACTTATCCGCAGCTGCAATTCCACCATCCCAAACATATTGGTCATAACATTATCATCACAGGATTGCCTCCCGCGGGCGGATAAGACAGGTCCATGGGGTGTATCCAATGCCTTTGTCCTAGTCACATCAACTATCTTGCCCGCCAAATCAGGATGGAAAGTAATAGTTAAGTCCACCTCTTCTTCATCAATACCCTGGGCCATTACAAAATGGGTTATCAACCCCCGTAAAAAACCTCCACCTTAAATAATTCCTAGACTTCATCATATTTTGCTGCAATTTTGCCCCAATATTAATGGGCATCCCCTTCATCGACATATAGACAAACACCACCCGATTCCGTGTCACCGTGGTCAAATGTTTAGTAAGCAGCACCACAGTACACACTATCTTTAGCCACAACCACACAAACTGATTAAAATTAGCAAAGTGAAGGTTTGAATGCCTACCAGTATCCTAACTACATTCCCATCTACCCATCAACTCTACCCCACATAATGTATGTCGAATATCTCTATATGAGGGGTTTTTCTTTCAACTTATTGAATTAATTGGCATCACAGTTTTGGTGTGCAAAAACTCGTTAAATATTCAGGAAAACATATTCACTTCCTTACCCTAAATAGGCACAGTTTTATACTTAGTTTAAGTGAGCCAATTTGCAAAGAACTCATGAACTAAGGACAAATTACAATCTCCTAGATGATGAAAAATACACCTCAGCTCCAACTCAACCAAAGTATGGTAAATAACAGGAAATTGGGACTGCAATATTATCTCATTGACGTACTCACCACGCATATACTTGTCTTCCCACTGACACTCAACAACTCCCAACCATACCTTTCTACCACCTTTTCAAATTCCCAGGCTAATTCCCCACTACCAAACACGGATTTTTCACCATTCCTACTCTGCATAGAACCCATTATATTTTTAGCCTTAGGAGACATCACTAAATATTAAGAAGAAAAATGGAGAAAACAAAAAAAAATTGAAAAATAAGGGGGGGTCGGTTTTGGGAAGTGGTGGTGAGGAGAAAATAAGAATTTTTTTACAGAGTTGGGAAAAAATGAAGTGGTGAAGTGGTGGTAATTTAAAGGAGAGGTTTTGGAGAAGAAAAGTTGGTGTGGGAGAATAGGAGAAGAAGAGTTGGAATTGGTTCGAGTAATAATAGAAGAAGAAGAAGAGTGGTTAGAGGAGTTGAGGGGTTGGGGTAGTGGGTTGAGAGAGAATGAGGGGAAAAATAGTTTTAGGGATTTAAGGGGGGTTGGGTCGGGCAAACCGGGTTAAAACTCGGTATTTCATAGATTCTGGTATTGGGCACGATAGAGAGGCAACTCACCTCTAGCGCCCCTAAAGTGGTGTTGTGATCTTTCCTCTAGGGCGTGATACGTCTTGCAGTGCGCCAGCCTTCAGGAATTTGGGGTGATGGAGGGGTGCCGACTCCTAGCGTGATGTGCCCGCTAGTGGCTAATTTCCAGTTTTTTTCATTTTTCACTATTACAAACAAAGTTACAAATAATGAAAAATCCTATCTAGATAAAACTAATAATCAAAAGTAATTCCTAGATTCTAAGAATTAAAACTATTCTAAAACAAAATCAAAATTCAAAAATGAACTACCTAGCTATTACATATTATTCACGAGTTGCCTCTCATGTAGCACTTGATTTAATATTGCGGCACGATGCAGCTTGGATCATTCATCATTTATCTCAAGATCTTCCCAATCATAATTTTAATCCACACCAAAGTAGTGTTTCACTCTTTGCCCATTTACCAAGAATGTCGGTCCAGTCTCACCTTTAAGTTCAACAGCCCCATATTGTGTTATTCTTACCACTTCGAATGTACCACTCCATCTAGACTTTGTTTTCCGAGGAATAAACTCAATCTAAAGTTAAATATTAGTACCTTTTCTCCCAAAGTGGAAGTACAAGTAACTATGTGCTTGCCATAACACCTCTTCATCTTTTCTTTGTAAAGCTTTAAATTCTCATATATGTGGAGCCTAAACTCCTCTAGTTCATGTAGTTGATTAACTCTCTTCCTACCTGCCAGCTCAGGATCCAAGTTAAACCTCTTAATTTCCCAATAAGATTATTGTTCTAATTTCACTGAAAGATGACATGTTTTCCCAAATTCTATGTGATAGAGAGAAGTCCCTGTAGGTGTCTTATACGCAGTCCTATATGCCCACAATGCATCATCTAACTTCTATGACTAATCTTCCTTCTGCGCATTCAGCATTTTCTGCAAAATTTGCTTCACCTCTCTATTTGAAACTTCCACATGGCCACTCATTTAAGGATGGTAAGTTGTAGCAACCTTATGGCGAATACCATACTCAGAAAGAGAGTTTTTAAGTATATGGTTAATGAAATTCTTACCTCAATCCTCTATGATTGCCCTTGGAGTTCCAAAGTGAGTGAAAATGTGCGTCTTTATGAACTTTATCACAACCCTTGACTCATTCGAAGGAAGAGTGACAGACTCCACCCATTTACTCATATAATCCACAACCACAAGAATGTATTGGTTTTCACGAGATGTTACGAAGGGACCCATGAAGTCAATACCCCATACATCAAATATTTCCACCTCCAAAATGTTACTTAGTTGCATCTCATGTCTTCTTGAAATAGTACCCAACCTTTGGCATTTATCACAACTGATACGCTCAAATTTACTTCTTAAATATGAAGTAAAGCGGTCGTGTCAAGTAAATAATCCAACTAGTGAGGTTAGGATCGTTCCCACGAGGAAAATAGTTTAGACTTAACTTCAATCTATTACTACTATTGTTCAGTCAATTATTTCCTTGGAAACCAAAAATGATAAAAGGGGGGTTTTCTATTTCTAAATAAATGAAAATAACTAGCTAAATTAAAGGAGACACTTAACAGCTTCAAATGTTGGAGTTTTAATCAATTAATGAAGGTAACTAGGGTTTACGTGTTCCCCATAGGTTCATAACTTGGTAAATCTAACTATAACAATTCTTTCCTAGTATCTTGCATGCAAAGTGATAAGTTATTTATTTCTAAATCCTTGGTCCGGCATCTAGAAAATTTCACTCCGCACCATGGTTCGACTATGTGTGTTGCTTTACTAACCCTTACCTTTAACTCAAATTAAGCATCGTATTCGATATTTGACTAAGTTATTACCTCGTACCAATCAATACTAGCCTATTAGATAGTATACACTAAATCTATGTTGATAATTATTTTCCTATTATCTACCTCGTTGGTCCGGCAAGTAGCATTAAGGCGAGTTCTAACATTGGCCATCCATTAAAAGACTTCTAAACAAAATAATTATCAATTCAATACATGCAAGACACTATTCTAGAATTGTTATTTTAGTTAGGTTTTACCTCATTATTAGCCTATGGTTCCCACAACCCTAGTTATGGAGTTTAGTTACCCATAGTCATTATTACAATATTCAAATATGTGATATAAGAATTCATGCACTTACTTCGATGAGAAAGAGTAAAATTCGAAAGTTCAGTTGATTAATCAGCAAAAGTCACCAACAATCAATTACAAGAGTCTCAAAACAATTCAAGAGTCTCACAATATTCAAAGGTCTATTAATGATCCAGAGTATAACCAAATAATCTAGAGTCTAACCTCAAAAACGAGGTTTTTCCAACTATTTATAAAAAATAAAAACCTAATTAAACAAGGGCTCTATTTGCTGGAAATCTGTCAAAACGTGGCTGGGTCGACAGACCTCGCGACGGGACGTCGTGGTCACGATGGGCCGTTGTGGACTCCGTCGTCCCATACTTTGCAAATTTCTTCTGCTGCTCTCTTCATTACCCCCGATGGCAGATATGACGAATCATTACGAGCACAACGGTCCGTCGACGGTCTCCCTTCCAAAATACTTGAACTCTTGGAATATGGGTACTGGGCTTCTTCTCTGATCTTCATGACGAACCTGTAGGACGGACCGTCATGGCTACGACGGTCCGTCACGCTTTTCGTAACCCCACACTTGGTCAGACTTCCCCATCTTCCTTCAGCAGCTTCACTACACTGCCACCTACGAACCGTCACAAGCTCCATAGGTGGTCTCTTCTGCATTTGTTCGCTCAAAAACCTCCGCATTCATCTTTGCACAGATTTCTTGCAAATAAGGAGAAACTTATATAAAAATTAGCACAAAAAAGCTTTTGCACACACTAAACTTAAGGAAAAAGTATTAATAATACCGTGAAACCACGGTATACCAACAACCCTTCACAAAAGCAACCAAATCTTTAAATAATGAGGGCCAAAAAAACCAGATTGTAGTACCTTATGCGTCGTGCGCTCTCCTCCATGGTGACCTCCATATGGGCTAGCATGACAACTTTCAATCACTTTTTGAACTTCATACTCTAGAATCCATCTTCTTACTACCCATTCCATGCCTTGCATGAACAAGAACAGTTCATCCCAGATATAGAACTTAGCATCATGATTAAGATTTTTCTTTTGTTCGATGGTTGAACACGGAGGGTAATTTTCTCTTATTATCAGATTCACAATGTCTGCATACCATGGCACTTAAGTGATATTTAATACCATCAATTGTTCATCCGAAAACTCTTCCTGGATTTGTTCACCTTCATTCACACGTGAAAAATCCTCCAACCTAGACAAGTGATCAACTATTTGATTTTCAGGACCTTTCCTATCCTTAATCTCAAGGTATAATTCTTGGAGAAACATTATCCACCGAATAATCCTTTGTTTAGCATCCTTCTTATTAGGTACGTAATGGCTACATAATGAGTAAAACCAATCACTTTACTACCTACCAAATACAATTTGAACTTGTTGAAGGCGAACAGTAGAGCTAGCATCTCCTTCTTAATCACTATGTAATTAGCTTGTGTAGAGTCAAAGATCTTGCTTAGATAATAGATCGACTGGAACACTTTATTATTTTGTTCTCCCAACACTGCACCCACTATGCTTGCATCACACATGAGTTTAAATGGTAATTCCTAATCAGGATCAATTAAGATGGGAGCCTCAATTAAGTTCCTCTTCAATATCTCAAAAGCTTTCAAGCACATCTCATCAAATTCAAACTTCACCTCCTTCTCCAAAATACAGCACATAGGTCATGAAATCTTGGAAAAAGCCTTGATGAATTGTCGGTAAAAACCTGCATGACCAAGAAAACTATGCACCCCTTTTACATAAATGGGAGGGGACAATTTCTCAATAACTTCTAACCTGGATTTGTCAACCTCTAAACCCAACTTAGACACATTTTTTCCAAACATTATCCCCTCTCTAACAAAAAATGGCACTTTTCCCAATTTAGAACTAAGTTAGTGTCCTCACATCTAGCAAGTACTTTATCATATTCCAGAGACATACCTCAAAATACATACCAAAGACAGAGAAATCATCCATGACCACCTCTGCAAGTCTTCCACCATATCATGAAAAATGGCCATCATACACCTTTGAAAAGTTGTCAGTGCATTGCAAAGTCTGAATGGCATGTGTTTGAAAACATAAGTTCCATAAGGACAATTGAATATGGTATTTTCCTAATCCTCAGGGGAAACTAAGATCTGGTTGTATTTGGAATACCCATCTAAGAAACAATAGTACTCCTCCCCTGTTATTTGGTCAAACATCTGATCAATGAACAGAACCGGGTAGCGATCTATCTAGCTGGCACGTTAAGTTTTTAGTAATCCATACAAATTCTCAAAATCAACTCATTTTTTTGTTCCTTACCCCTGTCATACATCCCTTTTTGGAAACACATTGCACCAGACTTATCCACTTACTATCAGAGATTGGGTACACAATTCCAATATCTAGCCACTTTGTTATTTCTTTTCTTACCACTTCTTTCATCAAAGGATTTAGCAGACATTGATTATATGCACTTTATTTGTGATAATCTTCCATGTAGATTTTGTGCATCCATAATGCCAAACTAATATTGGAAAAATCATACATTTGCAATCCAATTGCTTTCTTCCTCCATTTTAAGATACTCAATGTCGCATCAACCTATAATTCAGACAACTTTGCAAAAAGTATAAAAAGCAATGTTTCATTCAAACCCAAATAAGAATACCTTGGGTGAGCCGACAGAGTTTTGAGTTCCATCTTTGGAGCTTCTTTTATTAATGGCTTTGGTGGGTCCCTAACTCATTATCTAATGACTCTGCTCGAAGTTTATGAGTCTGAACAAGTGCTATATTCAAACATGATTTTATATCTTGAGCCTCAGTATATTCATCCACCTCATGAACTACTAAACTCTCTCTAAGGGATCTTCGAGCACAACTACTTGTGATTCTACTATATGATCAACCACGGTAATAGCAGACAACTCTTGAAATATAGAAGGCAATTTTGAAGCACAAAAAACATAAAATAGCTCGACCTTATCATGTGCCCTTAGAGTTAGTTTCCCAGCTGCTATATCAATCAATGCCCTACCCTTCGCAAAAAATTGACTTCATAAAATGCATGGAACTTCCGAATCACGTTAAAAATATAAGACCACAAAATACACCGGAAAAATCAAGGAAACTACTTGAACTAACACATTTTCTACCACCCCCTCTTGCCTAGGAATGGATCTATCAGCGAGTTGGAGAATAACAGTGGGTAGTTTTAGAATAACCAACCCAAGATTTTGGTAAAATGACAAGGGCATCAGATATATAGTTTCCCCCAAACCACACAACACCCGGACATGAAGACTTTGCCCAATTGTAAATTGCATAGTAAATATAACTGGATCTTTTAACTTTTTGGGCAGTCTATTTTGAATTCTAGAGTTGCACTCCATAGTAAGTTCTACAATTTCATACTTTGGGAGCCTCCTCTTGCTAGCCACTATATCCTTCACGTATTTAGCATACTTTGGGTACCCTATAAAATTTCAAGCAAAGCCAGATTAATGTGAACATATTTAAGGAGAGAGAGAAAAACTTATCGAAGCATTCATCCTCATTCAGTTTTTTGAGCCTTTGTAGAAACGGAGGTGGTAGTTTCTTCTGAGGAATGAGTACCTCAACATTGGAGCTTTTTACTACCTATTCCACTTTCTTTTATTTGGAAGCATGTTGTACCATGTCATCTGGTGCTTGATTTAAGTACATCTGTTTGACATTGATGGCTATATTATGTTGCATTGCATCCAATTTGGCATTTTTGGCAGTTTCTTTATGTACATCTAAAATTCCCATGGCCCTTTTGGTTGTGGCTTTAGGCATTTCCCCTAATACCTTTGATTCCTTTCGGAGAGTCTACGGAGTAAGTCGAACAACTCTTCACATGTTTTATCAAAGGTCTGTCCACCCACTGTACTATTAAGAAGTAAACGAGTATTATAATCTAAACCCTCAAAGAAAGTGTGACCAAGTACCTCATTAGTTTGCATATGGTGCGGGCAGGCATTTAACATTTGTTTAAATATGCTTGTTACATGTCCTTTCCCTAGTTCTGATTTAAGCTTAATATCTCACTCCCCATATTTGTAGTTTTCTTGGATGGGATGAGTCAACTAAAGAACTTTTTTACCAGGTAACCCAAGGTAGTAATGGAGGTTGGTGGCTCAGAATCTAACCAACGCCTTGCGGCTCCTAACAATGAGTATGGGAACAAAGTCAGCCCTCATGGTCAAGTGAGACTCCAGTTGGGATGTATGTATCAGCAATCTCTATAAAAATTTAAAGGTGGATTTGGGGATCCTCGTGGGGGAGACCCGTGAATTGTCCATTCCAATGAAGGAGTTTTACCATGCCTTGTTTTAGTTCAAATCTACCCCCCATTTGAGGTTTCCTAATATTAGATGTCGTATTGGTTGTGAGTAGGACTGCCACACCACGGAAAGGTCTTGCAGGTACGATGGGGGGTAACTCTTGTTTATTCAAGTTATCTTGGTTGTTCAGATTCTCTGAAATATTCACGTTGTCTTGGTTATTCTCAATATTTTTTCCCAAATACCTAACTGCAATTCTTCTTGATGACCTCAATTCATTTTTCTATGTTGGCATAATTCACCATCGGGTTCGCTGTAAGGTTCGACTAGTTCTCCCTTCCTAGCAAGTCCTGACAGCCAAATGCCTGTAATAAACAAGCTAAGATCAAGTAGTTACTACCTGAATATTCTAATTGTACACTTAAGAAGATAGAATGTGAATCAATTTCTAAGTCCCCGGCAGTGGCACCAAAAACTTGTTGCTCCACCATATACACGCAAGTGTACATGGTCGCTTCAGTAATATAGATTCTTAATGAAACAAGTTATCATTGCCAAGGGACTTATGATCAACTTATATCTGACAATAAATTCTATAAATAGAGGTAAAAGTAATTGTTTAAGAGATTGTGATGATTGTTAACTACTACTAATTATGCAATAAATAAAAGTAACCAAGATTTAACGACTTTATGAAGATGTTTCACGCAAATAAAAGACAATTCAAGGGCTGAAGCATATATTGAATCTCATGTATCATATTTATCGGCTTATAACTATTTTTAGTTTACAAGTTACTGGTTTGTAGGGTTAATTGTATGAGTCAGGCTACATACCTTCCGCCGCCTATTCCAGTTAGTTATCTAACTACATCGTTGAGCGAGGATAAATAGACTAACTAGCGAGCACTTACATTTCATCCCATTACGTAACAAAATAAGTTGTTCATCCGCGCGTCAATCTTGAACACTAATCATCTCAATCAAATGGGTCAACTGAGCTCTCTATATTCTCCAGTCTACCAAATCCATCCTCTCTCAATTTTAAGATTACACAATATACTTATCTTTAGATGCCAGTCAAAAAATACTAAAATAAGAATATATATACATATATATATATATATATATATATATAAAAAATTACCAAGAACTAATTCAAAAAGCCTTCAATAATTAACATTCAATTAGTAGATACAATCCTAGCACTAGGGCGTTCAGCCACTCATGCTATGAAAAATACCACAAAATGCGACTGTTCATGCGATTTCTGGATAATAGAAGATCAAAACCTATTACAAACCTTGATACTTGCTCTTCCACACCAATTAAAAATTAAACTCTAAAAATGGATCCCTAAGGGTCTATTTATAAGAGTTGGAAATCATGGAAACCAAACCTACTAGAATTAGGAATCATATTTAACACTTTTTAAGCTGGAAAAGTTGGGATGGCACTGCCGTGTTGCACCTGGACTTGCTGCAGTATTTTCCACCTTGGCGCGGTGCACCTAGTAGAGCGCCAAAGAGAGCCTCAAATCCTTCAAACTTGGCGCATCACACATCTCAGTACACCTGAGAGAGGGATCTGAATATTGGCCCTTGGTGCCTCGCGTCTAGCAGTGCACCTGGCAATGGGGACTTTATCCTTAGCCACTTTTCATGCTTTCATGCATCTCTTTTCATCAATTTGACTTTAATTTCCTTGAGAATTCCTGAAAGTTCTAATCACATGTATTAATGCATAATCATCGCAAGTATAACATAATAAAGTTAATAACAAAAGATCATTCTTTAATTTAATCAATTTATGGGCAAATAATGACAACTTAGGAATATAAATATGCCTAAGATCAGCAACCAAAATTCACACTTACTAAACTTAGAAAATAATTGACGATCTTTGAGAGTTTGCAAGACAACCCTCAAATTACTAACTAGTATACTCTTCCTCGTTTCTAGAGTAAATGGGGATATCATCAATAAAGACATTATTGAACAAGTCCAAGTACTGCTTAAACACTCTGTTCATCAAATCCAAGAATGCCGCAGGAGCATTGGTTAGTCCAGTGACATAAATAAGAATTCATAATGACCATACCGAGTACTAAATATTGTCTTTATAATGTCACTATCTCAAACTATGAGCCGATGATAACAAGATTCGAGGTCTATATTTGAGAAATTACTACCACCCTTGAGTTGGTCAAACAAGTCATCAATCCTGGGGATGGGATACTTATTCTTGATTGTGACATTATTCAACTATCTATAATCGATGTACAATCTGAGAGAACCATCTTTTTTCTTCACAAAGGACACTGATGCACCGCATGATTAAATAATAGGCGTGATGAAGCCCTTCTCTAGAAGGTCTTTTAACTGCTAATTCAATTCCTTAAGCTCAGTTGGAGCAATTTTGTACGGAGGAAGAGAAATAGGTTGGGTGTCTCGAAGGAGATCAATTTCAAAGTTAATTTCCCTTTCGAGAGGAACTCCGAGAAGATATTCTGGAAACTCATTGACTACTGGAATTGACTCAAGAGTTGGGGTTTCGGAGCTCCAATCCTTAACCCAAACTGGATGATAGAGATACCCCTTATAAATCATAATTCTGGCCTTAAGATAAGAAATGAATCGACCCATAAGTGTTATGCTACTGCCCTTCCATTCTAAGATTGGTTCATCTGCAAACTGAAAAATGAACAATCTTGTTTCTACAATAGACTGAGGCATAATAGGAATTTAACCTCCATGCCTAGAATGATTTTGAAGTCTACCTAACTCTAAAATATCTACTGAGGTGACTTTCAGAGAGACTGTGACAGGGCAATTTTTGTATACCCGTCTAGCTATAAATGGGTCACCAATAAGAGTACAGACCGAGAAGGGTTCTGAGAGAGTTTTAGAACTAACACTGAATTTGACCGCTATATAAGGATTTACAAAGTAAAGGTAGCCCCCAGATCTAATAATGCATAAAAATCAAGTTCAAAGACTCATAACATACCAGTGACTACATCAGGAGAATCTTCCTCATCCTAGTGAGCCTGAAGAGCAAGAAACCTGTTTTGGCGCTGACCGCCACCTGTACTAAATGAGTTGCCCTGCTGAGTCAACTTGTTGCTGCTTTTGAAGTTGTGGACTGTTCTCTAGCATTATTACATATTTGCCTATTTAGATGGACAATCCTTTAAATTTTGACTAGACTAACAACATCAAATGCATACTTTGTTTCCAGCAAGACACTTGCTGAATGGTTCTTACCATACTTTGGAAAATTTAGGTAGATTCTTGTGCTTGAAACACTTATCTAAGACTTAGAGCCTGATGCCCTACCTTTCTACTCTTTTCGAAACATGGAGAATGGAACACTAGTTGATGAAGGTACTGGAGTTGAATACTTCTACTAAAACTGCTAGCGATCCAAAATCTGTTGGGAATACTCATAGTTCCCAATCCGAGCATTCTTATTTTCCTTGGCATGTTCCCTAAGATTATTATACGCAACCTGTTGAGCATGAGTCATGAGCCTAGAGATGTTCATATTTTCAGCAACATAGCATTCATACACTCTGTTTTCACTAAGTCTGACAGTCTATATAGAAACTTATCTTCATTTGCGCCCTGGAATCAACAACCATGTGAGGAGCATACCTAATAGGTGGGTGAACTTGATCCCATACTCTTGGATTGTTATCGAACCCTGCCTTAAATTCATAAGCTCGTGAGCTTTTGTCTCCCTTAACTCCAGAAAGGTTTCACTGAAGCAAACCCAAGTGATTGGAACTGCATATGTATCCCTGCCAACTCAACAGGATCATTCCTAGTTACCGACATCACTCCAAAGATCTTCTTGACCTCATCAATGAAGTTTTGGGATCCTCACCAATCTTCGATCCTAAGAACTCAGGCGGATTCATCCTAACAAAATCTCAAACTTTAGCAACAGCTGACCCAACATTAGCATTTGCCCAAACTGAAGCCTGATGATTGTTCTGGTTGGTCACACTCTAAGCCAACAGCTGGATAACGTTCCTACATTCTTCTTTCGAAACTTCCTGATCTAGGACTAGAGGATCTGCATTTGCATTCCTTGCGTAAGATCTACGATGAGGCGTGATTTGAAAGGACAAAACTAAGGATTAGAACGAGAAATTAGATCATACCTTACGCATAATAAGAGTAACAAGGAAATTGAAGATTTTCCTAAAACACCTTGGAACCTCTTTTTCATTAGATGTGGTGCACTTCACACCAAATAAAAGGACTCTACTTAGTGAAGCTTTATAGACATCCTAGGACTCTTAAACCTAATTATATGATACAAAGTTTGTCACGCCTCAAAGCTACCCCCCACGACGCGGACACGGGACATGGGATCATGAGTGACCCCAAGCTAACCATGTTGGCATAATCATGAGCATACTAAAGATAAATTGAGCAATAAAACTATGCGGAAGCTAATCATGAAGTAAATATGAAATGATGGGGAATACCTACATACTAAAACTGAATCTATAAAAAGTGAGAGTTCGAATACAAAGAGAAAACAGAATGTAAGACTAAAGTTGAAACTAACTATACTAAAACTGAATCTATAAAAAGTGAGAGTTTGAATACAAAGAGAAATCAAAATGTAAGACTAAATTTGAAATTAGATATGTCTAAAATAAAGCCTCTACTGACTAGTAATGTTGGAACATGCCCCAATTAGATCTAGCAAACTGAAACTAAAACTAGAAGTGATAAAATAATCATATCACTAATTCTCGAAGAATAAGGACTC